>ML831617.1:5552-47244 GCA_009831015.1 Picea engelmannii | reverse complement strand
TTGAAGAGAATGGGTTTCAAATACTTGTCCAAACTGCTAGAAAAGGATTTGGAGCCATTGATGAGGATGAGGAAATAACGGGTTGAAAAATCTATAAACTTTGGTCAAAAAGATATAATAAAAAACATGCATGTTCTCATGAACATGCATGTTTTCATAGATAATCAAAGTTGGAAAGTGTGTGTGATATTTTGGTGAGTATCAAGGTTGTATGATTAAGAATGCATGCATGTTTCTAAGAACATGCATGTGTTCCTATGTGCTTATTACTTCCCACCCCATTGTCACTTTTTTATCCATCAACTTCGAGATAGCACCATTTCTCTATGTTGAAATGTGTGACACATAACCCATGAATTCGAGGAACAATCATCTACATCAACTCCTCTTATTAAGGATTCAGTTGTGTATGTGTTAACTCAGTTGGAGTATGCATAGGAGAACATTTATTGTTTAGTTAGTAAGTTGTTTGAGTTGAGACTGTAAGCCTAGGAGAATTATTTATTCCATGTATGTGAGAAGAGGAGTGTGTGAGTCAGAAAAACAATTAAACCTCCATTTATGAACAGATGAAGGATCTATACCATTGCTTGGTGGACGTAGTCCAAATTTGGTTGAACCACGTAAAATTTGTGAGTCTCTTTTATAGATATGCCATATGATATTCATTTTTTGTATATTTGATGTGTATTAGTTTGTTTTGTGGCTGATAGGTACAACAAGGGGTATCAAAGCAAGTTGGAGGTCGCTAAAAGCAAAGAAAACTAAAATTGAAAGGAGAAACAATAGTTCCATATGTGTCGAGGGCATCAATTGTTTTGGAGGAGAAACAATAGTGCCATTTTCCCATGGTTTTGTGTGTCAGGTGCATCAATCTCTAATTATCGCAGGTCTCTCCTCTTGAAGGGTGCAACGATTGTTACACTGTACTTGCGTACTTGGGAAATTTTGAAATTTCCACAGTCCACTCCAGTTGATAGGTGTGATGAAAGTCTCGTGGGATCCGCGTGAGTTTTTCACTTGAGACTCTGATGGGCCACGCATGTGACTCTGAGTGAGTTTTTCACTTGAGAGGTATCACCTTGGAATCTAGTTTTGTGCACCATCTCTGCTAGAAATCTCTGGTATTGAGTTATCAGCATGGAATTTAGTTTTGTTATATAAGTGAAGAGAATGGAATATGTTCAAGTTCAACATTATCTAAGTTATCTTTGTAGACACCACTCAAAGTTGAGGTGCAAGAAAAGACGTACTTTCTTTCCCATCGGATAAAGAAGTGGACATGTCTCATCCCTACTACACCGAGCATTGGGTACTCACTGAGGACATGAAGGGATGGATCGACAAGAGGTCATGCAGACCAACAAGAGTGGAGGTGATACTTGAAGTGACCAAGGCCGAGAAGTACAAGAATGATTAAAATGGCGAAAACTCAGAGTGCAAAATTTGAAATCGATAAGTTCAATGAAAAAAGTTGTTTTGAGATATGGAAGGTCAAGATGCATGATCTACTCGTGCAACAAGGCATGGTGAAGGTGCTTGTGGGAAAATCAAAGAAACCTGCATCCATCACAGATGAAGAGTGGGTTGAGATCGATGTGAGAGTACTGAGTGCCATAGGGCTGTGTTTGGCCGATGATGTTTTTTTCAACATTTTTACAAAGAAGACAACAATCGGTTTATGGACAAAGCTAGAAATATTGTATACAAAAAAATCCTTGACGAACAAGATCTTCCTGAAAAGAAAGTTGTATATTTTTCACATGAAGGAAGGTACAAAAATAGCTAATCATTTAAATACTTTTAATACTCTTTTAGTCCATTTGACTAGCATGGGAGTGAAATTTGAATCTGAAGACAAGGAAATTACATTATTGTGTTCTTTTCCTGAGTCATGGGATCACTTTGTTACCTCTATTAGTTTCAGTTCAACATAAATTATTGAGTTTGATGTTATTGTTGGAGCACTATTGTCTGAGGAAACAAGGAATAAATCCAATTTAGAAACCTCTAGATATGAGGAGATGGTGTTCATAGGAATACCTAAAGAAAGAGGACAGGTTTAGAGGGATTTATCTCTATCAAAGTCAAAGGGAAAGAAGAGCAAGATTAAGTGTTGGTATTGTTGCAAATATGGACATATGAATAAGGACTGTTGGAAACATAAACAAGCCTCCAAAGAAGACTCCCAAAGGAGATGAAGGAAGTAAACACAACTGAAAGAAGCTCAGCAACAAGTTTAGGTATGGCTGACGAAATTTTAACAATTAGTATTGTTTCACGTCATGATCGACATTGGTTATTAGATTCTGGTTCTTCAAATCACACATGTCTTCATAGAAACTGGTTTATTACTTACTAGTCTATAGATGATGGAATTGTTTACATGGGAAATGATATCTCATGTAAAGTAGTGGGAATTGGTAGCATTTGAATTAAGATGTTTGATGGATTTGTTAAGATACTAACTGATGTAAGACATGTACCTACGCTTAGGAAGAACGTGATCTCTTTGGGAGTCATAGATACTAGAGCATGTAAGAGTAATGTTCAAGGTGGATTTATGAATATCTACAAAGTAATCCTATTGGTCATGAAGGTGAAGAAGGTTGGAAACATGATTCTGTTAGAAGGAATAACCGAGTTAGATCATGAGACAGATGTATCTTAGAATGAAAGTTATTTTGATTGACTGTGGCATCAACGGTTTGTCCATATGAGAGAAAAAGGATTAAAGGTATTAACTGATCATAAATTACTTCTTAGTCTCATGTCTTTAAAGTTAGATTTCTGCAAACATTGTATTTATGGAAAACAGAATAGTAAGAAATTTAAAACCGGAAGACACACCAGTGAGGGAATCCTTGACTATATTCATTCTGATGTTTGGGGACCATCCCCTACTATTTCGTATGGAGGATAATCATATTTTGTTACTTTTATAGATGATTTCTATAGGAAGGTTTGGATCTATATGTTGAAAAGAAAGGTTGATGTATTTACTCTTTTTAAGAAGTTTAGAGATTTAGTGGAAAAGAGCACTTGTAGGTCCATTAAATATTTAAGAAATGATAATGGTGGTGAATTTACATCAATGGAATTTGAGAACTATTGCAAGGATTTTGTTATTGATATGCATAAAACCACTTCCTATACTCCTCAACAAAATGGAGTTGTTGAATGCATGAACACGACTCATCTAGAGAGAGCAAAGAGTATGTTGAGTAACACCAACTTGCAGCAGGAATTGTGGGAAGAAGCAATATATAGAACTTGTTATATGTTGAATCGATCACCATCAACAAAAATAGAGTGAAATATTCCATAAGAGGTATGGACAAGTCACCATTGTAATTATTCTAATATTAAATTTTTTGGTTGTGAATCCTCTGCTCTAATTCTGACACATCAACGTTCTAAATTATATGCAAAATAAAAAAGGCTTATCTTTGTTGGATATGGTGATGGTATTAAGGGGTATAGGTTGTGGGATAATACTACTCATCATCTCATCAAATCAGATAAATCATCAAATCATCTCTCATAAAATCAGATGAAGATGCTCAAATGAAATAAGTAGAAGTACTGGAATATCAATAGATTTAGTTTGAAACTTGTTCAACTAAAGATGAAAGTGAACATGAAAATGTTTTTGAATATGTTCATGAAGAGGTTTCTGTAGAGGAAAACATGGATGATCATGAAAATCAAAAGATTGTGGATGAGCCACAAACTTCCCTAAGTAGGTCTACATGGGTCAGAATTCCTCCAAGAAGGTATGATGATTTTGTTTCATCATTTTATTTAAGTACCAGTGATGATGAAACTTCATTCTATCATGAATATCTGGAGGGTTATAACAGTAAAAAATGGAAAGAATCAATGACATATTAAATGAATGCATTAGAGATGAATGCTACATGGGACCTCGTAGAACTTCCAAGAGACAGGAAAAATGTAGGTTGCAAGCGGGTCTACAAGCTAAAGAAGCGTGTTGATGATAAGGTAGAAAGGTACAAAGAAAGGTTGGTTGTGAATGGATATTCTCAGAGAGAAGGTATTGAATTTCATGAGATTTTCTCACTAGTTGTCAATATTCTTTCAATTTGAATTGTGTTAGCATTAGTTGCATCAGTAGATTTGGATTTAGAGCAACTAGATGTTAATACCCCTTTCTTACATGGAGATTTGTGTTAGGTTCCTAACCCTCACATAGGTAGAACAATATATTTGGATGTAATAAAGGTCAATATTAATAAGGCCTTGCAATAAAATAGAATAAGTCGAATGTAAGAAGACCTAATATAAGCTTTCACTTCTAGAAGTATCTTCCTCTAGATGCTTCTTTTCATAGACATTTTTAGTATAAATAGGAATCGAGGGTATGAGAACCCTAGCTTGGATATTATTGTAATCAATCTCTTCTCGACTGGAGGTTGCCTCCTCGAAGAGGTTAGTGAACATTGCTCTCAGAATCAAAGTGTTATTTCTGTTGTTATTCTTATATGATTTCAGTGTTATTGTGGTGATTTTTCTGGTTATATAGCTGTTATTCTTCCATTTATATCATTTTATTTCTGGTATGCATACTTTTTATATCTGGTATATTACAAGTGGTATCAGAGCACTTTCCTTGGGAGGAATTGTGGGTAATTTTTTTTCAGGGTAGAGATGCGTTACGATGTCTTTAAGCCACATAGATCTTTTGTTACACGCATAAAACCATGGTTGAGGGATACATACATGTAGGAAATACAAGTGGTACTTAAGCGCACATCTATCGACCACCCTTGTAACCCCTATTGGTACCCCTTCGAGTGGTAGCGCATAAGACAACCCCTGTGTATGAATCAACCTAGATTACCTGAATCCCTCTTTGGCTAAATCAATTGGTCGCCTGACTTCTATAGTGCCACCAATAAAAACACTCGGGAAGATACTCTCTAGTACATGGGCCGTCGAGTAGTACAACTAAGGGTATGGTCTAGCCTCCTTAGTTAGTGCCCTGAGATATTGGGTCGAGTACTACTATTGGACCCCGCACGTATATTAGAGAGATATAGAACAGGAAAAACCCTTGTTTGTAGAACCCTTGAAGAACTAACCCTTAGGGACAAAAACATAAAGAAATTAAAACACACAAGATCTATTTTTGTGCAACTGTGTTCGGGTTGCCAAATCACTACACTTTTCTTCCTAGTTAAGCATTTGGGCATTTCATCACTGCAGTATTCTTCAGACTGGAGTATAACTCTGCAGGTGTAAAAAAAAATGAGTCTAGAAATTTTTTCACCATTATTTGAGACCTATTCCATTGGATTCATCTCTTTTCCATTATCACATTCATACATATCAGTTTTTAGCAAAAAAATTTATCCCACTCACCCCTTTTCAGTTTCCTCTTCCACGTGGCCCATATCCGTAGCCAAGACTTGGAATATCGTTTCAATAACTTGCAATCTAATCTCACCGAGACCCAAAAAGAAGTGAAACAACTCAGTGCCAATGTTTCTGCCATCAATACAACCATGCAGTGCTCAATGGAGGAAATCAAACAAGACCTGACCACTTGGCTTGAATCTGTCTTTTCGACGCTCTACACCAAGATGCATATCCCTACAGATAATCCTTCCTCTAACTCACCTCCACATACTGAAGCTGAAAATTCCTCTCATTCCAATAACTTCTAGCACCATCGCTTTCAATGTGACCTACGCCTTTCATGGGTGGAAGTAACCAAATTTGATGGATCAGACCCCACTAGTTGGGTAACCCAAATGGAACACTATTTCTCTTTATATGACATTATAGATGACTTGGCCAAACTTCATTATGGTGTTCTCCATCTAGATCAAGAACGTTGGCAATGGTGGCAATGGAGAAAAGCTTCATGTCAACGGTATATTGCGTGGACACACTTTGTGGAAGAGCTTTATGAATGCTTTGACAATGACACCAACCATTGGGGTTGTTTGACAAAGTTGAAACAATCAAGAAGAGTGGAAGAATTTATAGCTGCTTTTGAGTGCCTGGATTTTCAGACAAAGGGCATGTCTGATGCCCTTTTCTAAGAGTGTTTTATCAGTGGCCTCAAGGATGGAATTCAGGCCCATGTCCTCATGGCTCGTCCTATGATTTGCGTGGAGGCTACTAAAAGAGATAAAGAAGCACAATAGGTTGTATCTTCTCAAAACAAGAAACCCTCCTTTATCCCTCACACTAAACCAGTAAATCCCACTACTCCCTCCGCTCCACTAAAGATCCAAAAATTGACCAGGGATGAAATGGATGAATTCCAACTCAAAGGCCTTTGTTATAAATTTGATGAAAAATATTTCCTGGGCCACAAGTGTAAGGAACAAAATATTTTTATGGCCATATTGGAGGATATTTTGGAATAGGATGTTGAAACTCCCCTTATGTTTGAGTCACCTGAAACCACTGACATAACCCCTCCCTCAGACCCTGCCGAAGTAGAACTGATCATTTCCCTCAATGCTCTCGCTGGCTTCTCCACTCCCCAAACCCTCAAGCTAATCAATTACATCAATCATAAGAAGGTCATCATTCTCGTTGATAGTGGAAGAACCCATAATTGTATTCATCGCCGCATTGCCCAAGAAACTCATTGTTACATCAATGCCGTCAATAATTTCCAAATCATGATTTGCAATGGTGGATCCATGAAATGTGGAGGGCGTTGTGAAAATCTACCTCTCCAAATTGGTGACTACCACCTAAAATCTCATACATTTTCTATCGACATGGGTGGTTGTGAAATTGTGTTGGGTGCAGACTGGCTAAGGACTTTGGGTAACATTCTCATGGATTTTAAGAAACTAACCATGCAATTTGACCAGGAGGGCCACCAATATAAGTTCCAAGGCATCACTATCGGTTCACCAGAGATCATTAGTTCCCATCACATGGAAAAGTTTCTCAAAAAAGGTCATTCTAGTTTTATTGCACAACTCCATGCCATACAAGCAACAGAGACACCCTCGGTGCTGCAAGACCTCCAAGCCATCATTTCTAAACATCAAGTGGTATTTTCCACTCCCCAACAACTCCCTCCTTCTCGTGGTGTTCATGATCATTCCATTCCCCTTATACCTGAAATCCTTCCTCCCAATATCCATCTGTATCGTCATCCCTTTTCCCAAAAAAATGGAATTGAGAAAATGGTCGAGGAACTCCTTAATGCAGGTGTTATCCTCCCTAGTACGGGCCCCTACTCTTCTCCTATGGTCATGGTCCTGAAGAAAGAAGGTTCTTAGAAAATGTGTCCGGACTTTCGTGCCCTCAACAAACTTACCATTAAAGACAAATTTCCCATTTCTATGATTGATGACCTCTTGGATGAATTGAGTGGTGCCCAATTCTTTACTAAACCTGATCTTCATTCAGGATACCACCAGATATGTATGAAAGAGGCATACATTCCCAAAACTTCCTTTAGAACTTATAAGGGCCACTATGAGTTTTTGGTCATGCCCTTTGGCTTTTGTAATTCCCTCTCCACCTTCCAAAGCATCATGAATCATGTCTTTCATCCTTTTCTCCATCATTTTGTCTTAGTTTTCTTTGATGATATACTCATCTAAAGAAAAACTTGGACATACCATATTGCTCATGTGGATTGAGTTCTCCATCTACTCTCTTAGCACCAACTTTTCCTAAAACAGTCTAAATGTTCTTTTGGTGCCTCAGAAGTTGAGTACTTGGGTCATCTAGTTGGAAAGGCTGACATCAAGGTAGATACTAAAAATATTGAAGCTATGCAAGACTGGCCTCACCCAAAGACTCTCAAAATCTTGCATGGACTTCTGGGCGTAATAGGTTATTATCGCAAGTTTGTTAAGAATTATGGAAATATTTCAACACCTCTCACTGCACTCCTAGAAAAGAACTCTTTCACTTGGACCCCAACCATTGTTCAAGATTTTCAAACCTTGAAGATGGACATGTGCACCACTCCAATCATGGACCTTCCCGATTTTAGAAATACCTTTGTCCTGGAATGTGATGCTTCATGGAAAGGAATTGGTGTTGTCCTTATGCAAGAGGTTCAACCTTTAGCCTTTACCAAAAATAAACTATCTGAATGAAATCTGGGCAAATCAACTTATGAAAAGGAAATGTTGGCTATTCTCCATTCCGTTGATCTATGGCACCCTTAACTATTGGGGCAACACTTCCAAATTAAGACAGACCATCAAAGCCTCAAGTATTTTCTAGAACAATTCATTTCCTCCCCAGAGAAACAAAAATGGGTGACTAAGCTCTTTGGATATGATTATGAGATCATTTACAATAAAGGAAAAGACAATGTGGTTGTGGATGCACTTTCCCAAAAATATGAAGATGAAGGATCCCTTTTTTCTCTTTCCTTCATTATAACAGATTGGCTCCAAGCCGTTCGCCAAGAATGGCTACAAGATCCCAAAAGTTTTCATCTGATCGAACAATTGCAATCCAATGCTCTAGCTTCCCCGGGGTACCCTTGGCTCTATGATAAGCTTCGATAGAAAGGCCTTTTTTGTTTAAGTAAACAATCAAAACTTAAATCCAAGGTACTTTTTGAGCTTCATGCTACACCCATGGTGAGGCAGTCTGGGTTCACCAAAACCTATGACAGGGTCAAATGTTCTTTTTTTGGGGATTGTATGAAACAAGACATTCATAATTTTGTCATTGAATGTGATGTGTGTCAATGCAACAAGGAAAAAATAGTCAAATCTTCGAGCACACTACAACCGCTTCCGATTCCACCTGCTATATGGAGGGATATCTCTATGGATTTTATTATAGGCTTACCCAAATCGGGAAACAAATCAGTCATCATGGTGGTTGTTGATCGCCTTTCCAATTATTCTAATTTATGTGCTCTTCAACAACCATTTATAGAATCCACGGTGGCTCAACTTTTCATGGATCAGGTCTTCAAGCGTCATGGCATGCTGCACTATGTTGTTTTTTATCGTGACCCAACTTTCACCAACAATTTTTGGAAAGAACTATTCAAGATACAATGCACCCAATTGTGTCTCAGCACAACTTATCATCCCTAGACTCAGGGTCAAACAGAAGTTGTCAAAAAGTCCTTGGAAACATATTTGAGGTGTTTTTCCTTGGAAAATTAAAATCAGTGGGCTCAATGGTTACCCCTAGTTGAATGGTGGTACAACACTTCATACCATAAAACTACATGCATGAATCCTTTTGAAGCAATATATGGACATAAGCCACCTTCAGTTCTCACATACTTACCTAGTGTCTCAAAGGTCCAAGTGGTTGATCAAACACTTATAGTTCAAGACACTATTCTCCATGCCCTCAAAGAGAATTTGGTCATGGCATAGAATTGCATCAAGCAACAAGTAGATCAAGGTCTCTCTGAACATCAATTTGCATAAGGGGATCAGGTGTTTCCTTGACTATAACATTACGAGAAAAATCTCCTCAAGGCCGAGTAGTGTCAAAAGCTAGCACCCAAGTTTTATGTTCCTTATACATTTCTCAAGCATGTGGGATAGGTGGCCTATCAATTAGCTTTGCCCAGTCATTCGAAAGTACATCTTGTTTTTCATGTTTCATGCTTAAAGAAGGTGATTGGAACTAAGTGACAAATTCAAACTAACCTTCCCAAGTTAGCCGAAGAAGGATCCATTTGGCTACAAACACAAGAAAATTTGGACCAGCGTGAGCGTCAACTTCATTAGAGAACCATCAAGGAAGTGTTAGTCCAGTAGAAAGATACAACTCCAACATATGCCACTTAAGAACTAGCTACCATTTTGCACCAATTTCCACAACTCAAGCCTTGAGGACAAGGTTGTTTTTAAGGGGGAGGACATGTTAGGGTCCTAACCTGCACATAGGTAGAACAATATATTCGGATGTAATAAAGGTCAATGTTAATAAGGCCTTGCAATAAAATAGAATAAGTCGAATGTAAGACGACCTAATAGAAGCTTTTGCTTCTAGAAGGATCTTCCTCTAGATGCTTCTTTTGATAGACATATTTAGTATAAATAGGAGTCGAGGGCATGAGAACCCTAGCTTGGATATTATTGTAATAGAGCTTTTCTCAACAGGAGGTTGCTCCTCAAAGAGGCCTATGAACATTGCTCTCTGAATCAAAGTGTTATTTCTATTGTTATTCTTATATCGTTTCAGTGTTATTGTGGTGATTGTTCTGGTTATATAGCTATTATTCTACCATTTCTATCATTTTATTTCTATTCTGCATACTTTTTATATCTAGTATATTACAATTTGGATGAGGAGATTTACATGGAACAACCTGAAGGGTTTGTTTGGAATCACAACAATAATTTTTTTTGTAGGCTCAAGAAATCATTGTATGGTCTGAGGTAGTCTCCTAGACAATGGTACAAATAATTTGACTTTTTCATGATGAGCAAGAATTGTACAAGGAGTGAGTATGATCATTGTGTTTACTTAAAAAAATTAAATAATGGCATATTCATTATCTTAGTATTGTATGTTGACGATATTCTTTTTGCAAGAAAATGCATAATTGAGATCAACGGGTTAAAGGATCAAATGGCTAGGACATTTGATATGAAAGATCTAGGAGCATCAAAGGAGATTTTGGGCATGGAGATATTCAGATATAGGAGGAATGGTAATATTTGGTTGTTACAATAGAAGTATGTCGAGAAAATACTTTTGAGGTTTGGTATGAATAGTGTGAAACCAGTTTCAATACCTTTCACTTCCCATTTTAATCTTTCTTCAAGTTTATGTCCTAGTACAAAAGAAGAAAAGGAACATATGTCTCGAAGATCGTATGCTAATGTAGTAGGAATTTTAATGTATGTGATGGTTAGTACAAGACCATACATTTCACATGTAGTTGGGGTTTTCAGCAGAGATATGGAAAATATAGGTAAAGAGCATTGGGAAACAATGAAATGGGTGTTTTTGTATTTAAGGGGCACAAGTGATCATTGTATCACCTATAACAGTGGTTGTGAGTTAGTCCATGGATATGTTGATGCTAATTTTGCAGGTGATTTGGACAAGAGGAGGTCAACTTCAGGATATGACTTTACTCTTGTAGGTGGAGCTATTAGTTGGATTTCAAAGCTACAAAACATTGTTTCTTTATCCACTACAAAAGAAGAATACATGGTTGCTTCACATGCTTGGAAAGAGGTGGTTTGGTTAAAATGATTGTTTGGTGAGTTTGGAAGGATGGAGGAGAAAGTAAATCTACTTTGTGATAATCAAAGTGTTGCTCACTTGGCCAAGAATCCAACCTACCACAGTAAAACAAAACATATTCCTATTAAGTAACATTTTGTAAGACATGTCATCGATGAAGGTGGAGTTTCTCTTGAAAACGTTCATACAAAAGAGAACTATGCAGACATGTTCACAAAACTAGTACTTTTAGAGAAGCTATGATGGTTCTTGGCTTCTCTTCGATTGCAGAAAAAGTGATAGAATAAAATAATGAGCAAGGTATCAGAATTTGTTTTTGCCAAGGTGGAGATTGTTGAAATGTGTGACAACAGAACCCCTGAATTCGAGGAACAATCATCTACATCAACTCCTCTTATTAAGGATTGAGTTGTGTATGTGTCAACTCAGCTAGAGTATGCATAGGAGAGAATTTGTTTCTCAGTTAGTAAGTTGTTTGAATTGAGACTATAAACCTAGGCGAATTATTTATTCCATGTATGTGAGAAAAGGGGTGTGTGAGTAAGAAAAACCGTTAAACCTTCATTTATGAACAAATGAAGAATCAATATCATTACTTGGTGGACATAGCCCAAATTTGGGCGAACCATGTAAAATCTTTGAGTCTCTTTTATAGATCTTCCATATGATATTTTGTTTTTGTATATTTGATGTGTATTAGTTTGTTTTGTGGCTAGCAGGTACAACAGTCTATAGGAAAACTATTTCCCACAACACTTACTTAGTCTCACAACACCCGTTTTCATATGTGTCATGAGAGGGAAGCAATATATTGTAAAAATATAAGTACAACGGTAACAAAATTTTCTATAAATTTTGTTTTCACTTGAAGCCAAGACTCTTTGAAGTTGAAGAAACACAAAAAAAAATCACTTTTCAATATAATTTTTAAAGGAATCATTTTATTCAAAAATCCTTTTAGAAACATAGCATTTAAATGTTCAATCATTTTATTCAATTTTTTTTTTTTCTTTTTGACAATATTCTTTGTGAATGACCAATAAATGATCATAGGCTTCTAAGCCCGTAATTTCTAGGAAGAAAGATCCACTCATGTTAAAAAAAAGAAACAATATAATCACATAAAAACAAGAAGGTTAAAAGTGAACATTTTCCATATATGATAGTATGTTAATTTAAACCCCCCACACATATGAAGTGTATTAACTATCCTAAATAATAATTTTAAAGAATATTGGTAAATCAACATTTTTTTGATGAAAATTAATATTATATAATAAAAAATAAAAAATGAAATATTATAAATATTAAAAATAATGTTAAAAAATAAAAATAAAAAATGTTCTAAAAAGGTTTTAGATAAGAATTGTGTGGGAGGTTTCATTATCTAGAATTTTTTTACAACATTATGACTAATTGTGGAAACCTCCATTCCCACATTAAAAAAATATCATATATTAAAAATAATATCTAAAAATTAAAAAAAAGATCTATTTTATATATTAAATTAATATTTTTAAAAAAATATCATATATATTAAAAATTATATTTTATAAATATCAAAATTATACTAATCAAATTAAACTTTAATACACTGACTAAAAAAGCTATCACCTAAATAAACATTAAAATATTTAAAAAAAAATTAAAATAAATATCATCGTGATAGTGATAATACATATATGACATGTCCTTCATCCAATTAGTTTATTTTAGATGTTTATTGACATATATGGTAAGCATAACAGTGACATGTCAAATCACAATAATTGTCTAATATTTCCCCACCCGCTAGGTGTTGATGATTAAAAGCATGTCAAATCACAATAATTGTTTAATATTTCCCCACCTCATAGGTGTTGATGATTAAAAATATTATTTTATAAAGATCAAAATTATATAATCAAATTAAATTTTAATACAATTATATAAATTAAAAAAGAGGATAAAAAGAATTTGGCATATTATTTTATAAAGATCAAAATTATATAATCAAAATTAGGGTAATCAGATTAAACTTTAATACATTAATAAAAAACTGTAAACACCAAAATACTTTTATAAAAAATTATTAAGTGAGTGTTCGATGAAATTAAAATAATATTTAAGTGGGTGTTCGATGAAAGTAATCACCCTCTTAATACATAAGAGTGACATGTCACATCACAATAACTATCTCTAATCTGGATGATTTATGTGGGTGTTAGATGAAAGTAAAATAATATTTAAAATAAAAATAAAAATAAATCTATCATATATTAAACTAATATTTAAAAAAGGGTAAAAAGAATTTGAAGATGAAGATGAAAATGAAAGCTAAAAAGAATTTGGCAGCGGTTGATGGTTCTTTTCTGGTCAAAGAGAAACGGGTTTCAAAGACTCATCCAAACGGCTAGAAAAGGATTCAGGTTTCAAATACTCGCCCAAACGGCTAGAAAAGGATATGGAGCCATTGATGAGAAATTAATCGTTGATGAAAAATCTATAACCTGGTCAAAACGCGCTAGAAAAAGCTATAACACTGGTGAAAACGCAGTAGAAAAAGCTGGTAGTAAAAAAGCTATAACCCTGATCGATATAATTGTTCATTTCCTTGTTATTTTTTCTAATTCTTCTCTTCATCCATGTAGTAGTCAGGTTAATGTGCTCTTTGTGTATGGATTTTGGACAATTCTTCTTGTTAGGTTTATTTGATTTACTGGTTAGAGTTAATGGTGGTTGAAGAAGAAATGAAGAAAAGGGAATCCGACATTCCAGTTTCCAATGGATCAATCCGACATTCCAGTAAATTACAGCTACATTCAGCAGATTTCACAGGTAATTATGTTTAGAATATATATTTTGAAAATAAATGTCTGATTACTTTTAAATGGGAAGCCTGAAACATGAATCAATAACGCTTAAAATGAGGAGATAACCCAACAGATTTTACATAAAGAATTTTTTGTTTTCCATTTGTTTCCCCACATTAAGCTTTTCATTTTATATGATCTCTCTCCTATTTTAGAATTGAATGATGTAGTTTTTAAGTATGTTAATTTTTTTATATCGATCTGATCTCTAAATAGATCAAGAAGACACAGAAGATCTGGTTTCTATAGAAAGTCTCTGATGTCAACCGACAACACGTAGGTTTCTCCCTCATATTTTTTCCTGGATTGAGTCACTGTCACTAACAATAAACATTACATTAGTTATTTGTACAATAAATTAATGTTGAGTGGTTACTACCCTGTATGGTAATTTTACTCGGCCTTTTTCACAGATCAAGAAGATATTAATGAATTCACACTCGGCCATATGAAAAATCAAATATCCAATTCAACCCAACAACCCAATTTTCATTTTTATTTTCATTAACAATAATACTAGCATTAAAACAAAATCAAGGTTCTAATTAAACCCAACAATAAGCAGGTTTCTCCTTTTTGTTTTCTTTAAGAATAATAACAGCATTAAAACAGGCTTGATGATTAAGATTATAAAAGTTCTCCTTCATATTTTAGGTTCGTTGGGTCATCCGTTTCAACCCGAACCTTCAGTCTAGCAACAACTTATGGCCTTAAAATCAAATGAATGTTAGTTCAACGAATTTCCAAGATACAAGATTAACCTAGTTTCCAAGATACAGGATGTTGAGCAGAAGGTTAGTTTAACGAATTTCCAAGATAYAGGATTAGCCTAGTTTCTTTGGTCATGTTGAGCAGAAATATTAAAAYCGTGTTGCATTTGTGCTTCTTGAATCATCATTATTTCTTCAATAGCTCTTTCAGGATTCTCTTTCTTGAAGTTTTAATAATAATGTTTAACGTTTTGATAATAATGTTTAATGTTTAATAATAATGCTTAACGTTTTATCAGCTTAAAGCGTCTCTGTTTTAATAATGATGTTTGACGTTTTATCAGCTTAGTTTAAACCTTCTCTGGTATGGGTTATGTCTACACTTTATAAATTTTAAGTAATATAAATCATTGTTTATAAGTTTCACTTTTACAGAGAGTGATATTGATTGACTGGTTGTTGGGCTAATCGAATATTTGGGCATAAATTATGCACTTTATAAATTTTAAGTAATATAAATCATTGTTTATAAGTTTCACTTTTATAGAGAGTGATATTGATTGACTGGTTGTTGGGCTAATAGAATATTTGGGCATAAATTATGTGGACTTGATTATTGTCATTCTTAGTTAAGAGAATATTTTGAAAGAAACTATGTGAAGTTGGTTGTTAAGTTAATGTAATATTTAAATGGAAATTATTTGTAGTTTTTTCATTTGTATTTGGTTTTACTCATATTAGGAGACACAACATCCTGGATATAGGCTTCACCGATTTTCCATAACTTCATATCATAACAGAAAGCAGATGTATAGAGTGCTCTAGTAAAGTGTAATTATAAGAAGAACCATATAATCAATATATATAAGTTAATCAACTAACATAAATAAAATATTAAAAATTCAGTTTACACACTTACAATCATATCTACAATATGGTCCAACTATCTTATATATATATGAAAATAAAAAATTAATAAATTTATTAGTAGATACTGTTATTTTTGGTTATTTTTTATTTTAAATTATTTACAATTTTAATAGTAAATGCTAAAATAAAATGATTTTTATGGTTTTGTTCCATGTGATATTTTTTTCTGTCATTGAGTTCATTTTAGAATAATGTTTTATCTTTTAATCTAAAATTCATTTTATGACAAAATGGTGAATTTTCAAATGGATTTAATCATGATGTTTTTATCTATTTTTTAAATCTATTTTCTTATTAAACTTGTTTATTATTTTTTAGTTAAATTTACATTGATAAGCCTCAAACTAAAACACAAAATATTTAGGAAAACTACACAAAATATCAAAGGAGTTGTAACAGAGCAATTGAATTTGAATAAAGAAGAGAGCAGAATGGAATTTTAACATTTTAATACCATAAAATTTCAAATTATCTTGCTCAATCATAACTCAGAAACATTTTTGACAAAGATTACTAATTTTATATTAAACTCAAAAACTCATTGTGAAAGCTTAATACTTTTATATCAATTAAGCTTAATACTTTTATATCAGATGTAGTAAATCTTTTTTTTATGTGGGTGATATAGGAAGTGGCTGATGTATGAAGAAGAAAATTTAAATATCTGAATATCATGTATAAAGAAGAAAATAAATATGGTTAAAATAAGAATAAATTTTCATGAGTTATATTGTAAAAATGGATGTCGGTCCATTCTCAAAAGGTTATGGAATGAAAGACTATGTCACCTTTGTGACACTAAAGGGATTGAAGATGAAAAACAATTTCTCTTAAAATGTCCAACATATACTGAGATTAGATCTCAATTTCAAAAGATTTTCCATACTACTAACCTTCCTAACCTTTTGACTCCCCAAAATTATGGTGACTTTGGAACACTTCTCTTAATGCTTTTCTAACATATAAATAAAATTCTAAGAAATTCCAAGTAATCACTTACCTTTTTAAATTTAATAAAACAATTTGATCTCACTGGATGTGAATCATCTTCTTAATCATCATGTAAAAAAATAAAAATGTATACAAACATTTATATAAAATAATTACATCATAAAAAAAATTGAAATTCATAAATAAAAATGTATACAAACATTTATATAAATTAATTTATCATAAAAAGTTTGAAATTCATAAAGACTTTAAAATACAAGTACAAGTTTATTTCGTGAGTAGATCGGTGTGAAGATGTAAAAGAGAAAAGTACTTTAATTGAAAAAAAAAATCCAAAGAAGCACGTCCCTACCTTATAGGTGATCAATTAAGAATAATTTGAACATCTTAGGAGTCAGAGGACAATGGTCATTTAAGGAAGTTCAAAAAGATAGTTTTACCAAAATCCAAATTACTTGCGGTTAATTATAATATTTTAATATATATAATTATCAAATCAATATTGTTCCAATGAGGTTAGTGTTTAGGAAATGAGAGTTGTAAGGACATTATTGGTTTGACATCATTATAATTAAGTTTACGGGGAAGGTATTAATAAACATTACAAATAAATAAAGCCATATATATTAAAATCATATAATTTTAAATATAATATTATAGATTTGTTTTAATTTTAGGAAAGGGATCAATAATTTGAAATGTATAATAAAAATTAATTTTAATTTGTGATTTATTAGGTATAGGAAAGGATAAAGAACTTGGAATACATTAGTATATATGTATCTCTTATATAGAGAGAAGGATCAATAAGTGTCTTATCTTAGGCTCTATTAAATAGGGATAGAGATAAAAAACATATCCAAATAGAATATGAATAAAAGAAGGTTGACCTCAAATGTCATCTTTCCAAATAAATTTGTTGACCATAACCATGTTTCCATGGAATTGAATCCCCTAACACCTTACCCCTTCTAATCCAAAGAAATCATAACCTTTGTAATGTTTAACCTCTACGAATCATAAGCCATATAGCTTTTAATATCTAACCCATGACCTTATAACCCTTAATCCCTATTATCCATAACCCTTAATCCTTAACTCATGTAATCAATATCACACCTAATAACTTTAACCCATATAACCCAACCCTTACTACTCTTATAATATTGAGCTAATAATATTACCCTATAATATTACCCTTAATGAGTATATCCTCTAACACTAAACAAGTTTAACCTAAACAAGATTATTTCAACCTTATAGTCCTTGTAAAGTCTAAGACCCCTAAACCTTATAACTATTAAACTACTATCACCTTAAGTTATTAATTCATATAGAAACTAAAGAGTATAAACACTAACTAACACATTTATAAAACGACCTTTATAACCCATATGACCGCTCATGAGTATGATCCATATAATCCAAAGTACATAAAAAGCCTTGACCCATAACCTCTATGATGCATATCACTTATAATCACTACCACCTCTAACCTATATAATCCATTATTTGTCTAATGCTTAAACCCATATATTTCACAATCTATATTCATATGAACCTTAGTCAATCTAATCCTTATGGAGTTTAACCCTTAATCCTTAAAACCTATAACCACTAATCCTTACATATCCTATAACCCTTAACCTTTATAACTCCAAACCCTCCAAACCCCATAACCGCTACAAAACTGACCCCTAATAATAGAAAAATAAACCCTTAACATTGAACATCTAATTTCTAATGATATTGATAATTATAACCCTTAATCTCCAACTCTAGTAACCCTAATCATCCATACCCCTTAGCTACAACTATTGTTACTCTTAAAACCACTAGCACCTATAAACCTAAATTCCTAGAAACCTGGTAATTACAAACCTCTATCACCTATAACATTAACCCATGAAAACCTTATAACATTTAAAACGTAATTAGTATAACACATAAACCCTAACACCCTAATTGTGACACCCTAATAACCTTGTCTAATATACCCCTAACCACTAAAATTTATAAACCTTTCACCAAACCCATATCACACATAAATAACATATGACGTTACCCCATAACCTCTATACACCTTAAGCCTTAGAATTCTAAAACCTAACACTTATTACTAGTATCCCTTATAACAATTATTCCCTATAATAATTAACCCTAATTCATATAACCCTTATCTCTTAATCATTATTTCCCATATAACTCGTAATCCCTATAAACCATTACACCCCTAACTCTTGATACTCTACCCCCCTAACGACACCTGTAACCTGTAGCCCTAATAAAGTTTAATGTTAAAAAACTTAAAATCTTATAACCTCTATGAATCATATAACTACCAAGCATTTAAAACCATATTACTATTAATCCTACCACATATATCCCCTCGTCTCTATAGCACCTACCACCCCTAACTTCCACCCCCAACTATCAACTAGTATAACCCCTCAAGTATATTATAATAATTAACCCTTATAACCCATCTAATCATCTTAAACCTTAATCATTAATCCCTACAAAACCCTAACCCATATATTCTCTATCTCCTAAAACCATAACCTCTATCTCATGTAACAATTATAACCTTATCACATAGAACTTACATAATCTGTAGCCCATATAACCTTGGTAACAACTAATATATATCATCCCTCAATGCCAACCCCTTGTAATGCATATAACCCATAACCCCTAACAAATATAACCCCTAACCTCTATAATTCCCTTTCCATTTAATTCTTAACTCTTATAATTTAAAATCTTTAGCCGTATAAACCATAGTCCATATAACCCGCAAGGTATTTAATTCCTAAGTCATTTAAAGCATATCCCCTATAATAATTATTTCCCTCCACTATTAATCTCTCTTAAACCTTATAATCACTAAGTATTATAAGTTATAACCCTTAACTACAATAACTACAAACCCATATAATCACTACAACATTAACACACAACACACAACAATTAGGAAAAATAAAACCTAACCACTAAGATCTAATTACCAATGATATTAATTATTATCATGCTTAAGCTATCACCCTAATCACCTGTACCATTACCTATTGTCACTTCAAAAACAAATAACACTTGTAAACCTAATGATGCAAACTCCACCCACTCCTAGGGTTCGTGCAACGTCCTGGTATAGGGTCATTCAAATCAAGAGTTGAATCATCTCTTTGGGCCCTACTGAGCCCCTATCCGTTTTCACTCTCACAGAAATTGGATATGACCCTAGGCTGTGACCATGCACTAATAACTGTGTGTTATTTCAGTGCTTCGAACTTCAAAAATATCTGCCTTTATTTCCCCTCAACTCCTTCAAATGTACAAAATTTGCGAACTACCAAAAATCAATAGGAAACAAGATCAATGACCCTCAACAGGCACCAATGTCGATGACTCAGACTCTCCATGGGGATTCAGCTTCAAGGATTTTCTAACCACATCCAATACACATAGCACCAGCAAAGTGTCGATCACTGAAAAAGACAGATCAGATGGTTCCCATTCCACCACCAGATCGATGACTCTATGCCTCTTTCTCAATTCAGGATTCAATGAATTTTCCTCAATGATTTTCCACAAATATTCAAAATCGTCAAATCCAAGAATACACCCAAGTGATAGATCGACGGATCTCATGCTCTGCAGATCGATGGTTCAGGTTTCTCTCTTTAATCCTTCGATGATTTATTTTTTTCATGCACACAAACGACCATTCATATCTCCCGACGCTGGAATGACGTAAGATTTCCAATAAGTCAATTGGACAACTAACACTCCTCCTTCTGATCAACAACCTATGTGTGTGCTTTGCACTTCAGGCTTCAACGGTTTTTCCAACACTTAACACTTTCAAATCCTATGTAATTTTGAATTGGAAAAGTCTCGAACCACTAAAAGGTATCGACAGTTCTTCTTCCCCTCTAAGATCAATGACCCACAATGCTTCGATTATCCATATTCAGTGAATTTTGAAGCACATCTTGCACGGGTCTTCTCTGCACAAATGAACTATCCTTCTTAAGCTTTAACTCATTCAAAATTCTAAGGGTCTCGACCCTTTGTTCTCTCCAAATGATTTCTTGTACCCTTATATAACTTCTTCACTCATTCTTTTGAGCTTGACCAACACTATAGCAGTGGGTTTGTTTTGTGCACTCCTTACACGACTTCACCTCTTGAAACCTAAACTCTTAAAAATTCATTTGTGCACTCCTTGCGCTCTCTGTGCATAATTGAACTGCTCCACCCGATCTTTTACTTCTGGTGTTTCTTCTTGGAAGCCTTTTCACATAACTCAAAATAGATTTCTTGCACACTCCTCGCGCATGCTCAATGGAATCCTTGTAGATCCCTCAGAGTATTCAATAACTCTGGTATGTCTTCTTCAAAGTGTTCAACAACTCTTATGTGCAATCCTTGCAGAATTTTCCCTTCTTATGAGGTTGAGGTTTTTCTAGTGTGCCCACCTAGAACACTCTTCTCTGAACTCGAAAGATATTTCAAGTGAACTCCTTGCACTAGCTTCACATTGTTTTCTCTAACTCTAGTGTGCACTCCTTGAACAAGCCTAAGAACCTAGAACACTAAGAAATTCACAAAGATAGAGAATTATATATAAACCTACAAATGTATCCTACTTGTGCATATACAACATCCATAAATAAACACAGGAAACATTCATCACACATAAAAACACAGACACCTCATATGCAGGAAAAACTTCTTTTGTATTATATTCGAATGTTTCTGCACAAACATTTACAAAGGTTGGACTACAACAGAGTCTTCACCACTTTCTCTCCTCTCTTGATCTCTCTTGACTCGCTCATCAGCAACTTATAACACTAACCAATCGTTACAAAATGATCTTTTAGAAAAGAGAGGCTCCTTGAGCCTTCCCTCGATCTACCTACTCGCATTGAATTCTATTCAATTTCAATCAATGGACAACTAGTCTAAACTAGAAGTAAGCCTATCTATGTGTCAGTCATTAAAGGAGACTTCGCATGCACCCTGTACAAAGGCACATTGCTCGTATTTCCATGATCCTTTCAACATTTAATTCCATTTAATTACATAAAAAATTGTAAATTTTGGTTCAAAATGAGAGGATGTGTGCCTCTCTTCCATTGGAACCATTCCTCCATGTGCGTTGATGCACTGGACTGCTCATGCGCTCGCGCATTTTTTGAGGTGGAGCGATGCTCCTGCATGATACTCCTGCGCTGAAAAAAATCATGAGCTCATGGTCATGGATACCCTATTGCTGAGGTTTAGATACTCTAGGATCCCAAATTTCATTATAGATTTGTTAACCTGCTCCTCTACTTTGTTGTTGTTGTTCTGCTTCTCCGGACTCTCCTTTGATCAGCCTCTCTCTACTATTTGTTTCCTTCTCTCCTACTTCTAGCATCAACCTCCTTATATATTCTGTCACTTTGTCTTGCTAGTCTACTCGCTATATCCTCCTTTGTAGTATGCTATGATGCAACTCCTCTTCATCAGTTTCCAACTTGACTTGTTGGATGTGTTGGCACTATGCCACTACCATTTCCTCCAGGGTTTCCACTCCTTCACACAAATGAATGGGTAGATCAATATGATATCCCATGTTGGCTCTATCTCCTATGGCACTCGCTTTCCACTCCACTATGGGTCGAAATTCTATATCCATGCTACTAAGCTTCTGCTCAGCCATCTCCCCTGAGAGTTATGTTTATGTCATTTTCTCTCTTTGTGTTGGTACAAGTGCAGCTTCATCTAGCTACTCAGGATGGGATTTTTCTCCTCTTCATAAATGCATCCATCTGGCAATATTCTTTTGTTCCTGGATTTCCTAACCAATCCTCTAGCATCCTTAGCTCCTTATCCCACTGAGGGAGCATATGAAATGTATTATTTTCTTCTTCTTCCATCTCCTGGGAATATTTAAATGTCTACTCCTGCTCCTCCATGAAAGTCTTGGTTGGATGTCTCGCCTCTTCTCACCTTCAACATCTGCAATGGACTCTACTAAGATTCTTGGTAGGAATATATTGATTCCTCCAATGATAAAAATGTGCCTCTGATCATCCTCCTCTGTTATCACTCCTTGATGATCTTGACTGTCCTTGGAGTTCTTGAGAGTATTAGACAATGTCACCTCCTCGTCCTTTCCCACCTGGAGATCAAAGTTTTATGACGTGCCCTCCTAGTAGTCTGCGAGATATTCCACCAATCTCTTCTCATTTCCCACCTGGAAATATCAAAGTTCAATTCTACCCTCCTAGTGGTCTACGAGACCTCCTCTTGATTTCTCTTCATTGCTCTCCTGGAAACTTTAACCTTCATCTCTTCCCTCCTGAAAGTCTACAAGATCCTTGACTAGTCTCATCTCATTTCCCTCCTAGCAATCTGCATTACCACCTCTTCCCACTTGAAAGTTTACGAGATATTCAATTTATGTCTCTTCCTCATCACTGAAGTTCCTTCCAACCTTTGGCTCACCAAAACAAACCATTTCCTCCTATGTGGAACTGAGGTTTTCAACATGCCTCAACCACCTTCTCAATACCTGGTGCTACCTCCTAGAAACCAATTGCTAGACATACCACCTTACCTTTCTCTTCAAGGGCCATTCATAGCTATGACTTCCTCCTACTTCCTGCTTCATCTTCAACATCATCATGTCGAGCTCCTCTCATATCTCCTTGATCTCTTTATCCCTCTCTGTTTTCTCTCATGTTGGTAGTCTTTTCTTTGACCTCATTTATGGCCTTTAGTAGCCATTTTCTCTTGCTAACTCCAATAATGAAAATGGTTCTTATCTTTTAGCCCACCTGGCTATCCACTTTGCATGATATCCAACTCGAAGAATCATTATATTTTTGTTGTAGCCCTCCTGGATGTCTATTGACTGCTGTACACTTGCAAAAAATTGTCTCAGAGAATCAATTTTTGTTTTCTCCTATCTCTTCTATGTTGTCCATAAACAAAAATCAGCCTCTGATACCAGTTGTTGGTATCAGACCAAAACATTCCTCACTCACCTCTTACCTGCAGACAAAATCCTGCTCCGATACCACTTGATGGTATCATACTAGAACCTTTTTATCGCTCTGATACCACTTGATCTAGACCCTACCCTCTCCTAACATCCGTGTGACCTCCCGGTCTAGGATTTTTTAAATCAGGAGCCAAATCATCTCTTCGGGCCCTACTGAGCCCCCTATTATCAAACACAGGTCCTTAATTTTTTGTGTATAGGTCAAATAATGAACCTACAATCTCTTACTAATCCCCTTTTCCTTTGAAATCAAATTCAGGCCCCTATTCCTTTTCACTCTCACCGAAATTGCATATGAACCTGGGATGTGACCAGGCGGTAAGAACTACGCTCTATTTCGGTGCTTCGGGCTTCAACGATATGTTCCTTTCTTTCCACCCGACACCTTTGAATGCATAAAATTTTTGAACTATCGAAAATGAATAGGCAACAAGATCAACGTCCCTCAATAGGAACCGATATCGATGACTCATAATCTCCATGGGGATCCAACTTCGGTGATTTTATAACTGCATCCAATACACATAGGTATAGAAAAGTGTCGGTCACCAAAAAAGACATATCGGATGGTTCCCATACCACCACCATATCGACGAATCTATTCATCTTTCACAATTTGGGCTTCGACGAATTTTCCCCAATTCTTTTCCACAAATCTTCAAAATCGTCAAATCAGTGAATACGCGGAAGTGATAGATTGACAGACCTCACGCTCCATAGAGTGACAATTTAGGTTCCTCTCTTTTGGCCTTTCAAAATTTATTTTATTCATGCACACAAATGAACTTTCATATCTCCCAATGTCAAAATGATGAAAGATTTCCAATATGTCAATAAGACAACTAGCACTCCTCGTTCTGATCGATAACCTACGTGTGTTTTTCACACTTCGGGATTCGACTGTTTTTCCAACACTTAAAACTTACAAATCATTCAGACTGAGGAATTGGAAAAGTCCAGAATAACCAAAGGCTATTGACGGTTCCTGCTCCCCACTAATTTCAATGACCCACAATGCTTCGTTGCCCCAACTCTAGAGAATTCCGAAGCATTATGCCACATTTCTCCCAGATTCATAAAACTCTAGACTCCTCAATTTCTTGCCATGTGTCCCCACATCTAGATGACTATGATGACCTCTGGCCTTCAGGACTACGGGTATCTTCTTGAATCTACACTATATTTCCTCCTGACTGTTGGAGTGTCGGACTTCTGGATCCACTACCACGTGTCCTATGAAAAATCGATGGCCCAGATCAACAATAGACTTTGGGACTTCATAGAGATTAAAATCCACTTGCCCAAGTTATTTTGGGGCTTCAAGTCTCTAGAATTCATGATTTGACGCCACATGTCTACGTCAATCGATGGTGGGTGTTGAATCCATGCTCCGGGACTTCAGATCTCTCCACTACAGATCACTTTTAATTCCCCATAATGTCAAACTTTTCGACCTCCACCATTCTGATGACACGCATCCCTCTCAAATGGATGGTTGAGATGGACTATGGCTCTTCATAGCTTCATGATTTCCCTCGATCCTGCACTTTGATTTCTATGGAGTACTATGCCTCTGGACCTAAATATCCACTGACACACATCCTCCTATGCCAACGACCATAATGTACTCCATCCTTCGGGGCTCCGAGAGATTTTGACTTCGATCAAATTATACCTCCATCCCTCTAGAGTACCAAGTCTCCATACTTTGGGACCTAGCACCATGTGTACCTTTACATCTGATGACCCATATGCACTCCACTCTTCATACACAGGGAGTATTCAACCTTCCTGTGCCTATGCTCCCCTAGACTATCGATATTTTGGATACCTTTGATCCATGGACACATGTCCTTTCAATTTAACGACCCCAATTTACTCTAGATCACAGGACTTTAGGGATCTTGTCTCCTCCAAAACATAAACTTTGAAAAACCTCCAAACTTACGAAGTTCAAGGGTGCAGAGGGTTAAAACTTGTGCAACTTACCTGGATCAGATGATTGTCGATGCTCGTGCCTAGATTCAATGTTTGGGATCTATTCTCATTTGTGCACGCTCCTCCTTCCGGTTTGGCTTTGATATAACAACCCATATTGATACTAACAACCCATCTGAAGTCTGTTCTAGCTTCACCTCTCTACTATTGCACTTTCCCTTCTGATGAAGGATTTTTCAAACTTAATAATTTCAAAGGATTATCCTTTGAACCTTTCTCCTACAACGTTGTCTTCTCCTTTATCCTACAAGGCTGTCCTCTTGGCCTTGGTTTTTGTTTTTCAGAAAACACTACTCCTTCTAAGATTTATCACTTCACGTGACTTAGGCCCTAGCACACACTTGCACTCTATCTTCCTAAGATTTTTTCAACACTTTCCAAGTGTTGGTCCAATGCACTTCTTTCATGGGTCTTCTCTGTAGAAATGAACTATCCTTCCTAAGATTGAACTTGCTCAAAAATCTAATGGTCTCGACCCTTTTTTCTGTCCAAAGGATTTCTTATACCCTCTGGGCACTTCTTCACTTGTTCTCCTGATCTTGACCAACAATGTAGTAGTGGGTTAGTTTTGTGCACTCCTTGCATGACTTCACATCCTAAAACCTGAACTCTTAAAAGTTCAATTGCAGACTCCTTGTGCTCTATGTGCATAATTGCACTGATCCTCCTGATCTTTTACTTCTTGTGTTGCCTCTTGGAAACCTTTTCATAGAACTCGAAATAGAGTTGTCATGCACTCCTCGCGCATGCTCTATGGACTCCTTGCAGATCCCTCAGAGTATTCAATAACTATGGTATGTCTTCTCCAAAGTGTTCAAAAACTCTGGTGTCCAATCCTTGCACAATTTTCTCTTCTTCTGTGGTTGAGGTTGTTCTAGTGTGCCCACTTAGAGTGCTCTTCTATGAGCTCAAAAGAGATTTCAATTGCACTCCTTGCACTGGCTTCACATAGTTTTCTCTAACTCTGGTGTGCACTCCTTGCACAAGCCTAAGAACCCAGAACACTAAGAAATTCACAAATATAGAGAAGTCTATCTAAACCTGCAAATGTATCCTACTTGCACATCTACAAAATCCATAAATATACACAGGAAACATTCATAAAATGAACACTCATCACACATAAAAATACAGACACCTCGTATGCAAGAAAAACTACTTTTGTATTATATCTAAATGTTTCTATACAAATATTTACAAAGGATGGACTGCAACAGACTCTTCAAAACTTTCTCTTCTCTCCTCTCTTGATCTCTCTCGAATCACTCATAAACAACTTATAACACTAACCAATCATTACACAATGATATTTTACAAAAGGGGGGCTCCTCGAGCCTTCCCTCCAGCTACCTACTCGCATTGAAGTCCATTCAATTACAATAAATGGACAACAAGTATAAACCATAAGTAAGCCTATCTACGTGTCAGCCATTAAAGACAAATTCACATGCACCCTGTCTAAAGACACATGGCTCAAATGTCCTTGATCCTTACAACATTTAATTCCATTTAATTACATAAATTATTTTAAATTTGGGTTCAAAATGAGAGGGTTTGCGCCTCTCTTCCCTTGGAACATGTTACTCTATTTGCACTGATGCACTGGCTTGCTGATGTGTTGGCGCATTTTTTGAGGTGGAGTGATGCTCTTGCATCATACCCCCACACTGACAAAAATCATGAGCTCATCCTCATGGCTACCCTGCTATTGAGGTTGATATCCTCCAGGATCCCAAATCTCATTCTGGGTTGTCCATCTACTCATATACTTTGTTGTTGTTGTCCTGATACTGTGGACTCTCCCTTGATCATCATCTCTTTAATTCTGGTTTCCTTCTCTGATGCTTCTAGCATCAACTTCCTTATATCTTCTATCACTCTATCCAACCAGTCTACTGGCTGGATCCTCCTTTGTAGTCTTCTATGCTGCAACTCCTCTTCATCATTTTCCCACTTGACTTGTTGGATGCGTTGGCACTATGCCACTACCATTTCCTCAAGGGATTCCACTACTTCACACAAATTAATGGGTAGATCAATTTGATCTCCCATTTTGTTTCTATCTCCTATGGCACTAGCTTTCCACTCCACTATAGGTCCAAATTTTGCAGCCATGTTGGCCCTTGGTTATGAAAGTAAGCGAAGATTAAGAAAGAAAAGGAAAAATGTGAACTGCGTGGAAGACACAGTGACTTTTACTGGGTCGAAGTGAGGAAAAAAGAAGAAAAGATAGAGTGAATTAAAAGGAAGCAAGTCATTGAATTAGTTGATCGAGGAAAATAAATCAACAAGAAAGAAAGATCATGGAAAACTTAGCAAGCGGGAAAATCCACCATTGGATTCTTCGGAGCACCACGCGAGAAGGAAGAAAAGACAGGCCGACGAAGCCCTAAAAATGCAAGTCAAGTTGACCTAGGGTTTTGGTATCTAGGGTTTGTGACACCTAGGTTTCAACCTAAGGATGTCGGTGAGCTATTGCAATGTATGAATAGAGGCCTAAAGGTCCTGGGTTGGGTTGTTGTTGATGTTATGATCATTGTTGTTGTCTTTTTCATTGTGTGATTAAGTGAGTAATATTGAGAGAGAGGGAAGTGTTGGATATGAAATCCTATTGTATTGTAAGATCTTCAGCTGGGTGTGAAGATCAACCCTGCAGCTGGGTGCGTAGGAAGGGAAGAGATAGTGAAGAGAAGAGAGAAGATTTTCTAAATAAGAGTGCAGACAAGAAATGTATGCTTCATGTTAATACATTATAAAAAAACAATTATGTGGATGTATCCCTAGAGAGAGGGTGAACCACGTATATCTTGTATTGAGTGTGATTGATTCTTTGTTCTTTTTCATTTAATACATTGCTATGATGATAATGTGTTAGATCTGAGATATAACTTGTGCAATAGATTATAAGAGGTTAAAGAATACTATATTGTTGTGTGTTGGTTCCTGTGAATCCATTTTGCATTCCTTCTAGTTGTAGACATCTTTGTCCTGCAACCCCCTCATAGATACTTTGGGTGAGATTTCATCTTCCTCGCAGGTGTTGCCGAAAGGGCTAGTAGTTAGGGATTTTTGGTGCACTCTTGGAGCTAAACCCTGGGTTTGCCCCTGTGCCAACAAATGGTTCCATTGTTGAGACATGAATCTTCTTGAGGGAATGTCAAGGTGGTTTCCATCAAAGACAAAAAATTAAAAGTGGATAGATGATCAAGAAAAGGACTTAGTTGAATCCCATAATAAGAACCCTAATCTTAGTACTGAGTATTGGTTGGAGAGATATATATTTACTAATATACATGATAATTTCTTTGGAAGAATCCATTAAGAGCTATATGAATGGTTAGCTAGGTTGGCAGATACCCAGCTTGAGATCATATCTAGACCTCCTGTGGTTTGGATGTCGGAACTGATCAGGAAGGTCAAGAGAGTTGATAACATCATATCATAAGTAGTAGATCATTGGTTTGATAGCACCATTGGAGGGTACATCACTGAGTTTGTTGTTGATAGAGTAGAGTCATATATCCAAGCCGAGAGATATTTCCTCAAGGGATCCATAGGAAAATTTTTACATTTTTTGTAGTTGAGGACCAAGATGTTATTTCATGAGAAGAACATATTGAAGATATATTAGATTGTTTGGATTTGAAAAAGCTAATGTTCAGGAATTAGGATAGTGACAGTGACACAGAGGCTGGACATACGCACAATGGGAGAGTGTTTATAGAATTCCACCTTGCGAACATGTTTAAGTAGAACTACAGGGATGAGGGTTTATATAGTGGACAAGAGGTAGATTTGATGGATGAGGATCATTCGGAACTCATTGGGACAAAGGAAGGGAAAGCTGAAGAACCTCACTGGGAAGAGCCAAAAACTTTAGGAACTGTTCTGACTACTGAATTAAGTACTATTATCCCTCCTATTGATTCAGTAACATTAAGAAACCAGAGTAATCTAAGCCACCAGATAATTCAAAGAACTGTCACTAGTAGTCCACCACATACTCGGTCAGGAACCCTAGGGAGATCTATGGCAGATGAGATGAGGATCCCTATTTTTGGGGGAGATGGGTCTGAAGACCCTGATCAACACTGGTTCCTATGTGAAGCCATATGGAATATTAAGAATGTAACCAACGAATATGTTAAAATAACCCAGTTTAGTACTACCCTAAGGTATCACACATTGAGCTAGTACATGAAGCTTGTCCAAGGGCATGCACAGCCTAAGTCGTTGAATCAGATCAAGAATGTGTTGATTTCATAATTCGAGAAACCCAAATCGGAATCAAAATGTATTACAAAGATGAAAGAGACCAAGTATAAGGTATTCAAACCCATTTGGTAATTCAATCAAAGATTCAAGACCTTAACCGACTGATTGACTTTTCAGATCCTAGATGAGCAGAGAAAAGAATGGTTCATTGCTTCCCTTTTACCACACATCAGAGTTCCTCTAATGCAACAGAAGATTTCTTCGTAGGATGAGATGTTGGATATTTCCATGAAGCTACAATCAACCCCTATGGGATAATCTAGTTTAGGTATGAGACAAATCTTGAGTCAGCTAACTACTTTGTCTCTACAAGTCAAAGATATGAAAAAAGACAAGGTAAAATATAAAAGAGAAGACATATGGTGTGTCATATGTAGATCATAAGTCCATGAAAAGGAACACTATCCCCTATTCCATGAATACTTGGCCTCTGGATCTTTGAGCCCTTTGAAGCAAGTCACCTTACCCTGGTGCAAGGTATGAAGAAATAAAAATTACCCTAGTGAGTGATATTACATGCAAAAGTATGTTCAGACACCCATAAATTTGTATTGCACATTTTTTAAGTTTGTGGGGAAAGATGATAGCTATTGTAAGGCTTATGACCTCATGCATGAAAGGGTGAGAGACATATAAAAAATTCAAGGTGAAGTACAACAAGAAGGAAACACTACGCAGTATAACTCCCCTAGGAGAGGAAACTTCAATCCTCGTGGTAGATTCAAATGATGAGGATGAGGAGGTGTGGGTCGCGACTGACGATAGATAATCTATTATAACTGTGCATAGCCAGGACACCTCGCAAGGGACTATCAGAGCCCTTGTACCACTTCCAATTATTGGAACTCCTTCGAGCATGTTATCCAGGAATGTCCAACATTGTTGTCTAAGATTCAAGAAAGATGAGAACCTCATCAAAACCTACAAGTGCAACTGATATATTTTGAACCTCGTGGGGAAGACCCTAGAGTCATTGTTATCATAGGAGAAGACAAACTGACCCAAGGAATCACTACAAAAGACTCATGAATCAGGAAAGTTGTAGAGAGGACCCAAAGTTTTGATGCAAAGAAAGAAAGACAAATATTTGAGGAGGCAAGAAAAGAGTTCAAAGGAGATCGAGGCTCTTCATCAAAGACATGACTAGAAGTGAGAGAATATGGAATGCCTTTGGAATTTGATCAATCTTCTTCACCAAAAGAAGGGAAAGAGGTAAGAAATATCGTGGAATTTTTATATACTTGCATTAAGCTGATTCAGGATGAAAGTGTTGTACAAGAGCTACAAAGTTTAATCAGACAATATGATCTAGGAAATATAGACCCCTTCTTGAACAAGGCAGTACACCAAATCGCTAAAAAGGGGAGGAAAAATAAGGAACTACACTTGAATTCTCATATTGAAGAGCATGATATAGACTATGTGGTCCTTGACTTAGGGTCGTAGCTCAATGTCATCATGAAGAAAACCTGGGCACTAATGGGAAAAACGAAGTTGATATATTCCCCCATCAGGCTTAGGATGGCTAATCAGCAAGTAGTAATCCCCTTTGGCATATTAGAACATGTCCCGATGGACATTGATGGAGTAAGAACGTTTGCAGACTTTGAGGTAATTGAGATAGTTGATGATAATTGCCCTTACCCTTCGTTGTTAGGAATTGATTGAGCTTTCAATAATTCCACTATGGTTGATTTAAAGAAAATATGTATGAAATTTGAAACATATGGGCTTAGGTTCATTGCACCTTTAGATCCAGATGAAGGTCAGCGATACAAAAAACCTATCATAGAAGAAGACCGCACATATGAAATGGAAAACATATATAAATTAACAACCAAACAACAAGATTACATTAATCCTATGGCTGATGAAAACCTAAAATGGAGAAGTGACAACACATGTTCATCAGACTCAGAAGAAGCATTGGAGAACTAGAAAAATAAAATGTATGAAGTATTGACAAGAATATGTGCTAGATTAACCAAAGAAGTTCGTTGGATCGACACAACAATGAGTAACTTACCCACCTTTGATGGTTTGAATCCTTTAGAAATATTATTGTCAGAATTTGAAGAAAGTGTACCAATGCAAAAAATATTGTTGGCAATGGATGAGGCCTTGAAAGAAACCCCATTAAGATGGTGAGGGACACACAAAACCAACATTGCAGACTAGGTATAATGTCATACCTTGATGACAAAATGGTTCTCAACAGAAGTAGAAGGCTGCAAAGTTCAGTACACAGGTCGAAGATTCGCAAAGGACCATGTGCGAAGTTGCGAGGAAGCCTAGAGAAACATTCCTCAAGAGTAGTGGGTGCGCAAATTTATTAACACACTAGACATGACACCTATCAACTAGTACCTTCAAGTAGAGCTGCGGCTTGTCACTGCAGATTGGGAAGGTATGACTCAGAATTTTGTAACTTCCTTCTTATTTGAAAGTCAAATTGCTTCAGTAGATTAAGAATTACATATTTTCAGAAAAAAACATATTTAAGGAGGCCTCAAGCCTCCCTTTAGAACAAGAAAAGGATGAATGCACTGTGCCTCTCCAGAAATTGCAAGGTTGTTACAACATCAATGTTGATGAGGACGATGATCCTATGAAGGTGAACATCATTGAAACAAAAGGCCAAAGTGATGTGGAAGGACCAGGAGTTGAGCTACCATTCATTAGACAACCAATAAAGATTAATAAGGTCAATATTGGAACAGAACAGACACTGAAGCTTGCAAATGTTCGATATTATTGGGATGTTGCTACTACTGACAAGATTACAGAATTACTGCATGAATATCAGGACTTGTTTGCAACCAAGTTCACTGATATGAAGGGAATTAAAGCGCCTATGGGAGAGATGAGGATACCTTTGAAACCAGATGTAAGACTAGTCAAATGGAGACCCTACGGACTGAACCCTAAATAAAAGAAGAAAGTTAAGATTGAGCTTGCCAGAATTCTAGAAGTAGGAATTATAGAACCTATCGAAGAATCAGAATGGATTAGCCCAATGGTGGTGCAAGATAAGAAGACATGAAAGATCAGGATCTACATAGATATCAAGAAGTTGAATGATGCATGTTTTCATGACCCCTTATGATCCAGATGGATATTGGTGGCCACCCACATTTTCCAACTGGCTCAAAACAATTTTCTAACATTTTTGGCAATTTACTATTTTTAGCAGTTTTTACTTCTAGGGCCATTTTGAGGGCCTAAATGAAGGTTTTTCGGTATCGATCTCCTCAATGATATCCAAATTCATGATTGAGCCCCCAAAATGAATCTCCTTAGTGATACCTTTGCAACGGGCTATCACACACCTAAAATAGATATCGTATGCAAAAGTTACGACCCCGAGAAGTTGATGTACTAGCTTACCCAAACGGGGCCCACATGACTTTTGGCGTTTCATCTCCTAGGGTTAGGTTTTTGGATGTCTAGGGATTTTGAAATTATTTCTTATTGTAAAAATTCCTTCAGAGCCTCATTGTAACCTTCTTCTTGCGAATGCATGCTGCCGTCACATCTCTTCTTAGAGATAAGCCGCCACCATTCCAGCAAGCTTGTTTCTGCTGCATTTTACAGTTTCAGCTTATTTTGTTATTGAATAGAAAACTAGTTTTACTGTATCTCTGTTATTTTTTGTTAACCACCTTTTAATAATTTGTATTCAGTTCATTCTACTCATAAAATCCAGATCAGTGGTATCAGAGCGGTCTTCTCCTTGTCATCTTAATGCATGTCCCCAACGAGGTCGGAGTACAAAGAGTTGGGTCTTGAGCTTGTTTCTCTTGAGGATAGAAGCTCTCACATGCCCAAGCGACCTCCCATGGTAGGAGAAAAGAAATATGATAGGATAGGAGATCCTTTCAAACTGTTGATTGAGGAAGCCGTCACGCAACAGAGGAACGAGATGATGGATAGTTTCACGCAAATCCTTCGGCGACTACCAACATGTGATGCATCTTCTTCGAACGGAGGCACCACCCCCTTCAAGGTACAAATAAACTTTGATATTCCTATATTTGAAGTTCAGATAGATGCAGATGATGTAGATAAGTGGTTGAATCTACTAGTAGGGTATTTTTTTGTTCATAAATTTTCGAATAGAGAAAAGATTACTTTTACGCTCCTCAAAGTCGTTCCCCATGTCAAAGATTTGTGGGAAACTTTCTGTGAGCAAAAGGAAATAGAGGAAACCTCATTATTTTCAGTCACGACCACCTGGGAATCCTTCAAGGATGATATTAAGGAACAATACTACCATGTCAGAAGTTATGACGACCTGTATACAAAATGGACCACACTGCGGGAAGAAAGAGACCAAGCAATGCAAGATTTCACAAATATCTTCCATACCTTGCACACCAAGTTGTGTATAAAAGATTCGGGGTGACATATGGTGCTCAAGTATCATGGTGCTCTGCATAGATACATACAGACCGAAATGGAATTTCTAGATATCTCCTCCTTGGGCACGACCTATCGATATGCCATCAAAATCAAGTAGAAGCTTAAACAAAAGACACGAAAATTTGGGCTTGGGAACCCCTCACAAAAAAAGCCACGAAAGGGAGGCCCCAACCCACCGAACAAAAGAAAGAGAAAATATGTAAAGTATCAAGACAACCAGTACAAGACGCAAGCAAAGAAGGACATCGGAAAGACAAAGGAAGATACCGGGAAGTGGTGCGACTTCCCTAAGAGCCCTTGGAATAACACTGTTGACTGTCGCTCAAAGCAGTCGCTGGTGGCCGAAGTGAAATCCTCTAAATCAGATGCAAATTCTCACTCTGAGATAGAACCATAAAGGGGAAGATGGATCATTGATGCGGAACCCAGTGCCACCGTTGCTACCACCAAGATCCAGCCTGGTGAACTAGACGAGCTAGAAGAAGGAGAGCGCCTCTTCCATTCACAAGTGTGGGTAAAATGCACCCCACTGCACTTCATCGTTGACAGCGGTAGCCAGAAGAACCTCATCTCAGCAGAGGTTGTCAAGCGGCTGGTCCTGTCACTAATGCCGCACCCATAACCCTACACCATTGGATGGCTCTGCCAAGGAAGCGATCTCCACATCGGCCAATAGTGTCGACTATTGTATGGAATCAAGCCCTTCAAAGACGAGATATTGTGTGATGTTGCTCCTCTTGAAGTTTGTGATGTTCTTTTGGGACAACCTTATTTATGGAAACGTCATGTTGTATATGAGTCTAGGCCTCATAGTGTTATTACTACTTTGAACATGAAATTGTACAGGATACCTGAGGAAGTCCCACCTAGTGCTATTTCCTTGATCTCTGCTAAGCAATGCCGGAAGGTCATCTCTGAGATGGGGAAGTTTATCTTCTTTGTGATTTTCTCTCAGATTAAGCGAAAGATCGCAGCCACATCTAGGGTTTCTGCTGCTGACCTCCCCACACAACAAAAGCAAGTAGATAAGGTCGTGGAAGAATACTCAAATATCTTCTCCTCACCTACAGGGGTACCAATGCACTGTCACGTCAAGCACCCCATCGATCTGACCCCCGGCACACCACTTCCCAATGGGCCAGTCTATCATCACTCTTTGTTAGAGAATGAGGAGATCAAGAGATAGATCCAAGAACTACTCCAAAAGGGGCACATACGCCCTAGCTCATCACCTTGCAGGAGCCCAATCATGTTGGTACAGAAGAAAGATGGAACCTCACGACTCTATATTGATTATCGGGCTCTGAATAAAATCACTGTCAGAAACTGGTATCCGATTCCTCGAATCGATGACCTCCTTGATCAACTCATGGGGGATAAATACTTTAGTAAGATTGATCTGAATTCTGGCTACCACCAGGTCCCAATAGAACAGACAGATGTATGGAAGACCGCCTTCAAGTCAAAGGAAGGACTTTTTGAATGGTTGGTCATGCCCTTTGGTTTGACAAATGCTCCAGCCACTTCCATGAGGATGATGGACAATATCCTATGACCATTCACCAACACTTTTGTAGTGGTGTATCTGTATGACATTCTAATTTATAGCAAGACTTGGGACAAACACTTGCAGCATATTTAGCAAGTTCTGCACACCCTGCGGCAACACAAGCTATACGTCAACCTAGAAAAATGCTCCTTCGGCATGGACAGGGTCCATTACCTAGGCTACATCATTGATCAACATGGCATACATGTGGATCCAGGCAAGATCCAAGTCATCCGTGACTGGCCAGCCCCAACAACACTCACTGAGCTTCGGAGCTTCTTGGGACTTGCTAATTTCTATCGCAGGTTCATGTTGGGTTTCTCCCATATTGCATGGGCCCTCATCCAAATAAACAGGGGTGGTGGTAAGGAAACATTTGTGTGGGGCCGGTCCCAACAACAAGCATTTGATGATTTGAAGAAGCACTTGTGATCAACCCCAGTACTTTCACTACCAGACCTACAACATCCCTTTGAGATCGAGACAGATACTTCAAACTATGTTGTGGGTGCCATTCTCACTCAGCATGGACACTCCATGGCCTATCATAGTGAGACACTGTCAGAAACTGTCTGTAAGTACCCTACTTACGATAAAGAAATGTACTCCATTATGCAAGCATGTCACCAGTGGAGACATTACATTCTTGGGAAGGAGACAGTCATCCACACTAATCATAAGCCACTGCAGTTCATGCAGACACAGGAAAAACTGCAAAATGATCGCCATCAAAAGTGGTCCACATAATTGAAACAATTCCACCTCAACATCAAGTATAAAATAGGAAGCACCAATCGCATCTCTGATCGCCTTAGCAGACCGCCAGTCGTGGCACTCACCATGGTGATAGACTCTTGTGGCCATGAGACATCTAGATGGCCTCAATTCTATGATACAGACCCTGACTTCGCCACCACCTACCAAATGTTGGGTGCAAATGCAATTGTCGATAATTTCCATCTTCAGGATGGGTTGTTGTGTCGTCTGGGCCATATTTGTGTTCCATCAAGCAAGCGAGCGAAGATGATCTGGGAATCCCACTATAGTCAGGTGGCAGGAAACTTCGACAGGAGTTCGGCAAGTATATCAGGTCCTGCACTGCCTGCGCTATTGCCAAACCGACCACTAAGAAACATGGCTTCTACACCCCTCTTCCTACTCCTGATAGGCCATGGGAATCCTTCTCAATGGACTACATGTCAGGCCTCCCATCCACCAAGTGGGGAAATGATTGTGTTTTTGTGGTTGTTGATCGCTTTTCTGAGATAGAAATTTTGGTTGCCTACAAGAAGAGCATCATAGCAGAGGCCACTGCCAAGCTCTTCTTTGAATGAGTCTAGGTACATTTTTGAATCCTACAAACCATTGTCTCAGATCAGGATAGTTGATTTCTCAGCACATTTTGGTCAAGCCTCTGGTCACTATTGGACACCAAGCTCACCAAATCCATGACCTTCCACCCCCAAATAGATGGCCAAACTGAGGTTGTCAATCGAATGATTGTGCATATCCTTCGCATGTATAATTCAAAGAACCCTCGCACATGGGATGAGAGCCTTCCTTATGTCCATCATAGCTACAATTGAGCCTTGCATAGCTCAACCGTCCATAGCCCCTTTCAAGTGGGGTTGGGATTCCAACCATTGGGTCCCATAGATGTTGCACTTCCCCTTGCGGTCACCTCAACTGACTCATCTCCTTCTCCAACTAAAGCTGACAAAGCCACCTGGTTCATTGAGAAGATCTAGCACATCCGCCAATAGGTTCAGGATATCCTACAGAAGTCCAATGACAAGTACAAACAACGCCATGATCAACATCGGTTGTCGCATAAGTTTCAAGTGGGAGACAAAATTTGGTTGCACTTGCAAAAAGAACGCCTTACAGGACCCCATAGGAAACTTCACCCACTCCGTTATGGACCGTACACTATCACCAAGGCCTTGGGGGATAATGCTTTTTAGCTCAACATTCCTCCTTTCCTTGGCCTGCACCCAGTGTTCAACGTGGATCTCCTTCGCCCTTATTTCCCACCATTATTGGACATCTCAGAAGTAGCATAACAACTGACACCAATAGATCTCAACCGCAACTGCATACAACAGGCATCCAATGATCATATTGTGGACAAATAGATCAAGGGCACTTGACAACAAAGGATCCATCTTTATCGAGTCATCAAAGCAGGGTAGCTCGTGCATCAAGGCAAGTGGCTCACTCGAGGCCAACTTCAGCAAAAATTTCCTCATCTAATGGGGGACCTCAACACAATGGAGACCATTGATTCCTAAGGAGGGAGTATTGATCCAGATGGATATCTGAGGCCACCCACCTTTTCTGATCAAAATCTGGACCAGGGGTCAAATTTGAGCTCAAAAATCAATGTTCTCGGAATTGCCTCAAAACAAATGAGAGTGTAGCCCTTGTCATCACGAACCCAATCCAACTTGTTTTGTCTCAAACGGATGTTGGAAGCAAGAGATATCATGATCTGTTCAAATCGTTAAAGAGGTAAAAAAAAGGGATGCTAACTATGCAGTCCATACAGTTTGTACAGATGCTGACGTGGCTTGACCGTACATGTTGATGTGGTAGAGGTGACATGGCAGTTTTAGATTGGCAGATTTGGGTGAATCATTTGAAAACACGTGGCATTATCTTGGCAAATGTTTTGGTGCCACGTGGCCCAGTCATGGGCTGCCACGTGGCACCCCTTTATTGGCTATTTGCTTGTTACTTAAAATTTTTATGTGGATTCCAAGGGATTCGAACTGGTGACCTCCCCCATAGTCCAAATTCTTGGCAAGAGCCGCCCTACCAATGCACCCACATGTTGTTTCTTACTATATAACAATTTATATTTAATTTAAGTTCAAACTATTGTAAATGTGGGCGAGGGTCGGGCTGGGGCTTAGCCCTAGCCCATGGTTTTTTTGTGTTACTATGTGACCACATATCACACAGAGGGTGAGTGCGGGAGTTGTGTTTTGAATGGATCCTTGGTTGCATGGTTTTATATATATGACCATACCCTCTGTAAAATGGTGTGCGTGGGATTTGTGTTGTCAAATGGTTTAAGCCACGGTTCTTGGGTGCCATTACATGCGACCACACATAGAGATTTGGCATAGGTTTTGGTGTTACAATGGAGCTAGCCCCTGGTTCTATGTGTAATCATATGACCTTCCACCATGTGCGCGGGTTTAGTTTTGTGTTCAAACGGTTAGCCCCCGGTCTTATGGATCGATCCATATGACCTTAATTTTGGCGGTTGGGGGTTTCAGTTCCATTAACCGTTCAACAGTTTAGCTTGTTTTGCGGTTATGCACGGTGCCAATTTTTTGCACTTAAATAATCATGTGTGCTGGGTTCAACGTACAGGAGGTGCATTTTGGCGAACCAGAGACAACAAGCTTGAAGGAAGAGAATGGCAGGAGGCCTATCTTCTTCATTTTTTGGCTGAATGAGGTGTCGTAAAATCCCAGCTAGGGGTTTTTGGACATTCTAAATCCATTGGCACTATTTTCACAGCCAATTGAAGACTTATTTTGTAGGTTTTTAACCATTTAAGTTTCAGGAAGCTCCAGGGAGCTTGAAGCCCTCATTGATTGAGGTCATGTTTTGGTGAGTCCAAGTTTGTTTTCTGTGACTGAATAGTCATTTTTGGCTAATTATTATGTTCTAAACACTTTGGGATAGGTATCAGATCCATTTGAGTACTTTTATAGGTGTTTTTTCCAAAGAGAAGCTCAGTGAATCTTATGGCCACATGTAGGAGAGGTCATCCCCGGATGAGCCATGATCCGTTTTCACGAATTATTTCAATCATCAAATACAATTCAAAGGTCATGCTAAATTCTGTCTTTTAATAATTAAATTGAAATGAGGTTATACTGTCACAACATTTTTTCCTACCACTGTTAAAAATCATGGTATTCATTTAACATACATACTGGGTAGTCAACACCATAATCCATTTTTAAATTTCAAAGATCATGACTTGCCATTTAAACACACTGACAATAATCACCACTTCAACTCACTCTATAAGGTGGGATACACAAAGCCCTCTTACCAAATGCAAGTGTGTTTCTGTGACTGTACAGGTCAAATTTTCTTTGACTCTAAACATTCAAAATGTTGGGCTATGCATCCAATACAATGAGGCAACAACAACATGCCTGATTTCACAACACAAATCAATTAAATAGAAACAAAACCATATTTAAAATATTGTGACCCTATCTTACGGCGTGATCAAATAATCATAACATATACAATGGATGAAAATATCATAATCATCACTATCACAATAACCCATTTAGAAATTAAGAACACATAGTCACAATAATCATTAACTCATGTTATAGGAACACCACACATACCATGCATCACGCGCAGAGCATCACTGTGCATTAATCAATTGTAAACTAATTCCAGGTATACATTTCAATAATCCTAATGCAAAATAAAGTGATTAGGTATCAACCCCATTCTTCAACCAACCAATTTCAATGTTGGGCTTATCAATTTGACTGTCATAATAACCAATTGTAGTGACTATAACCAAAATCCACTTTTAGGATAATCAACATAAATTAGTTGAAAATAGAACATTATCGACAATGCATCACCAACTCATAACCATCGACCGCGTATCCAACATGTCATAAAGGGTTTCCTTTATCAAGACTAAGCTTTGAGTAATCAAGGATTGGCTCTATGGACCAACATAGGGAGACATGGAATTGACTCCCGACATTAAGTGAAAACCTCTGAGACTCATGGTGCACACACATGCTATACCACAAATGTCTTCGCAGATAGGGTGACAATACCCATGATAGAAGAGAATATGAACAAAGGGGAAAGGATCCATTTTGATTCTGTAACGAAACCTAGAAAATGCAGGGTATAACCCTCGTGGCCTTCCCAATCAACCCAAGAATGTTGATATGGGACAGGGCCGAGAAATAATAGTCACATTAAGAAATCCCTTTGGAAAACAACCATCACAACCCCCTGCGTGACATTAGAAACATGAACGAATTCATACCCAAGTGAAGAACAATGACATAAGGTATTCCAAAAACCTAGTAAACCCCATATCGACAAATGACTAGGTATGGTAATATGAATGCATGGAGACAAATGTCCAGTCTAGACCAAATGAAACCCTCCACCAAACCAACATGGATGACAGAGAGCCTTTATGGCTGCTAACACTTAGAATGAACCAATACATTGTAACTTCACACATTACTGTGATGAAAACCCACACCAATCATCCAGAAAAATATCACCAAAATAAGCAGTTTCCAAACTTTAAAGAAAGCATGAACCCATACATGATGATCCACTATGTATTTCATAACTAGAGTAAACTCATGGATGGCCAAAAATACATACTTGTAAACAAGAGCACCTTAAAAACGTGAATTGGCTGAGCGATTCTCCCTCTGCTTGAAAGTCGAAGCCTAACCACAACAAACTCAGTTGAAACAATAGCCAGACTATGGTGGCAACTAGGGAAGGAGTAGGAGTGACATGCAGTAAATCCACGTCACCTCCACACTCAACTCATTCAATTCCTTAGTACGTGCCAGCCATTAATCCATTAATTCACCCAATTGAACCATGAATTTAAATCAAATTCCCTTAATTGCCAAGAGCACCATCCACATATTACCATTTCCAGCTATACAGTAATGTATAACAACTATATTTCCATAGAACTCAATAAATCACATAG
>ML831616.1:87032-111647 GCA_009831015.1 Picea engelmannii | reverse complement strand
AGAGATGTCTACAACCAAAGGGAATATAAAGTGGATCTAACACAAGAACAACACAATGTTCATATATCACTTATCATATTAGATCAATTCTGCACATCTACTATCATATCTAACTAAGAAATGCAATCACAGTATATCAATGACTGAGACAGAATATCAATCACACATAACACAATATGTATGTGGTTCACCCTCTCCCTAGGGCTACATCCACATAACTGTGATATAATATATTAAGGTAAAGCATACAGTTCTTGTCTGCACTCTTGGATAGTAGATCTTATTTCTTCTCCTCTCTTCCTCTCCCCTCCCTGTGCACCCAACTGCAGGGTTGATCTTTGCACCTAGATGAAGATCTTACAATACCAGAAGGCTCTCACTCTCAGCACTTCTCTCTCTCTCTCGATACAATACTCACTCACATCAACAATACAACTATATCAATAGAAATATCGTACCAAACCAAAGTACTGACCCGACCCAGGTCCATTAGACCTTTATTTATACATTACAATAGCTCACCAACAGCCTTAGGCCGAAACCTAGGTGTCCAAAACCCTAGGTGTCTAAAACCCTAGGTCAACTTGACCCGTATTTTCAGGGCTTCGCCAACCTATCTTTCCTTTCTTCTCGTGCAATGCTCCAAAGAATCCAACGATGGATTTTTCCACTTGATGAGTTGTCCACGATCCTTCTTCCTTTCTTATATGTCATCCATGATCTCCTCGTCCAACGACTTTCTTTCTCAGGCTTCACTCCATCTTTTCTTCTCTTTTGTTCACTTCGACCCAATAACAGTCACTATGTCTTTTGCGAAGTTCGCATTCTCCCTTTTCTTCCTTTATCTTCACATACTTCCATAACCAAGGGCCAACACATAGCTATGGATAAAATTTGATGTAGTAGAACAAATATTTTTTTTTCTTTTACATTTATATGTATAAATAAAAATTCATTCATAATTTGACTTATACATTCAAGTTCGTTGCCTACACACAACCACTTATTAGATGAAAGGCATGAGGTTATTTGGAATTCCCTTCAAATATTCACTAATATGGCTTCTTAGGTGAGCACCAACTAGGTTGAAATACCCACATCCACTTGTTGGATGAAAGGCATGAGGTTATTGGAATTCTCCTCAGATCTTCACCAATCTGGCTACTTGGGTGAGCTCCAATGGGTTGAAATACCTCAATAAAAATTATTCTCCACTCTCGATATTGTCTATCAACATCATGAACTCTCTCTTAAAGGAATATATTAGTGCATACATAGGGATTCATTGCAAAAATTTGTAATTTTTCTACACATGGAATAACCTTAGGTTGTCCATAAATTGTAGTTGATGATGAAAAAAATACCTTTTTTGCAACCATGTTTGGCCATGATTTCATATAGGTTCAAAGTTCCAACTAGAATATTATTGTAATAACGTAATGTCTTTGCTAAAATTTCACCAATATCCTTCAAGCTAGAAAAATGTATCGTAGCATCAATTTTGTCCAATGAAAAAAACCTTGTATGTGCCCTCTCTTTTGCAAAGATCTCTGAGAAAAAAATAGTGAAGATTTTAGTGGAAGTGTTGATAAACTTTTAAATCCCTTACTCTATTCATTGCTTCTTCATTGTACTTATCTAAATGGTTGGTGATATAAACCCCGTAACTATTAGGATAGGTGTGCCATACACCTTGCAGTCATGTAGTGGAGCAGGTAATGATTGCTAAGAAGTAGCATGGAATACATTCAAAGGAGTGGTAGGGAATAAATGCAAAGAAATATCAGGGAATAAATGATTACTAGTGGTAAAAAATAAATGTACATCACTAGAAGACAATGAATTTTATGTAGTAGTAGTTGGCCAATTAATTTTTGGTGGTTTCTATCTTGTAGAATTGGAAAACCGTAAATGGTTTATTCTTTTGTTACGACTATTTATTCAGTTCTAGGGTTCGACGAATACATAGTGTAAGTTTTAATTCATTGTTATGCTACCGAAATTTCTCCATAAATATTGTTGAACACCCTTATTGACAGCACAAAGACTCTATATTGTAACCATTTATTTGTCAAATAGTACATTGAGTGTGCTTTAGATTGTAGGGTTTTTCTCCCTAGAGATTTTCCCCCAAGAAGTCATATTGTTAATGGTTTGTAGCTTATTTCATTTCTTTGCAATTGTTATATTTTAAGTTTCTACACATTCTTCTCTCACATATTAGTGTAGGAAGTGTATTCCACACCTCTTCTTCCTTTCATTTGGTATCAAATCCTATTCACCTCATATCCAAGGTGTTAGGAACAAGGATTTTTAATTTAATATTGGTTTGAGTGGGAGCTTGCACTGAAGGAAATCTTGTTGCATGGAAATGGTGAGCACATCTATATTAGAAATGGAGAATTTTAATGGCACTAATATCTCAATATGGAGAAACTTATCATACATTAATATCTATAGGTTGTATTATATAGAGCCAAACCCACTGATATGAAAGATGAAGAGTGGGTGGTGTTGGAGAGAAAGGTGAGAAACAATATTAGACTCTATTTGGTTGATTCGGTATTATTGAATGTTTCTAAAGAAAAAACCACAACAACTCTCTAGAATAAGTAATGGGATTTGTATCAAGGTAAATCCTTGGTTAATAAATGTTTTCTATGGAAAAAATTGTTTTCCTTGAAAATGGGTGATGGTGATTCTATATCCCATCACTTGAATGCATTTAATACTATTGTGACCCATTTTATCTCAGTTGGATTGAATATGGATGAGGAGGATCACTATGTGACCCTTTTGTGTTCTTTTCCAGATTCATGGGACAACCTGGTAATGGCCATTGGAACCATTGTAAAAACATTGGTTCTTGATGAGGTCATCATTTCTTTACTCTCGAAGGAGGTGAGGTGGAAATATTATGAATCCACCATTGAATTATTGGTTGTTCATGAAATATTGAAGGAGAAAGGAAAGAAGAGAGAAAAGGGAAAATCCATATCTCATGGGAGACATAAGTCTCATGGAAATTCCAAGGAAAAATGTTGAAACTGTGACAAGGTCTAGCATTTTAGAAGGGACTGCAAGGAAGAGAAGAAGAATAACAAGAAGGAAAAGAATAATTTTGATTACGAATATGAAAAATATTCTCAAGAGGATGGTGGAGATTCCTATGTTGTAGCTTTGAAAACTCATGCAGACCAAAGTGCATGGCTAATAGACTCTAGAGCATCCTTCCATATGAATTCCCATCAACATTGATTTTCAATGTATGAGAGATATGATGGTGGGATGGTATACCTTGATGATGAATATCTTCTCAATATGGTTGGCCATGGTAGAGTCTTGATCAGATTCCTTGATGGCAGCATAAAGGGGATCAATGGAGTTTTTCACATTATGGGTCTAGCATGAAGCCTACTATTAGTAAGCACACTTCATGATGAAGGTGTGTATGTTATTTTCTCTAACAAATGGTGTAACATGGTATGAGGAGCTATGATACTCACTAAGGATGTTTGAGTGGGAAATTTGTTCCATATTGATGTGTGCACTATTGAGTGTAATAGTTCTTAAATTTCTATAGTGGAGATATTTATAGGACCTAAACCTTCACAATCAAGACCTCCTAATCAAGCTCTTTCTTCAGAAATCAGGTTACATGCAGAGAAGACCATGATATTGCTCTGGATTTTATGAGAAGAACGAAATGAATACAAATTACTAAAAGATACTTAACACAGAATAACAGAGATACAGTAAAACGGGTTTTCTATTCAATAAGGAAATAATTTGAAACTATAAAATGCAGTGGAAAACAAGCTTGTTGGAATGGTGGTGGCTTATCTCTGAGAAGAGATGTGACGGTTGCGCTTATTCGCAAGAAGATGATTACAATGAGGCTCTGAAGTAATTTTTACAATAAAGAGAAATGTCAAAAACCCTAGACATAAAAAAGCCTAACCCTAGGAGATGAAGCACCAAAATTCATGTGGGCCCTGTTTGGGTAAGTTAGTACATCAACTTCCCAGGGTCGTAAATTTTGCATAAGATCTTTGTTTTAGGCGCACGATAGCCTAGCCCATTGGGAAGGTATCATTGAGGAGATTCATTTTGGGGGCTCAATGAGAGCCTTTTCCTATCATTGAGAAGCTATATCCCAAAAAACTTCATTTAGGCCCTCAAAATGGCCCCGGAAGTTAAAAACTGCTAAAAATAGTAAATTGCCAGAAAACTGTTTTGAGAAAGTTGGAAAAGGTGGGTGGCCACCGATATCCATATGAATCAATCTTCCCTCATTAGGAAGTAATGGTATCCATTTCATTGATTTCCCCCATCAAATGAGGAAATTTATGTTGAATTTGGCCCCAGGTGAGCCACTTGCCTTACTGCAGGAGTTTCCCTGCTTTGACGACTCGATAAAGATGGATCCTTTGCTATCGAGTGAAATTGATATGTGTGTCCACAATATGATAATTGGATTCTTGTTTCATCTAGTCATGATTGATCTTTGTTGGTGTCAATTTATCTGTTATCTCTGAGGTGTCCAATAATGGTGGGAAATATGGTCGAAGGAGAGCTACGTTGAAGACTCGGTGCAGGCCAAGGAAAGGTGACACAACACCCCTACCTCGACAGGTTCTTATTGACCTCCTGGTCTAAGGATCGTTCTTAATCTCCATTTGAGTCTGATTGACTCCTTTATTCCCTGTGGGAATCTTCCACACAGAAGTTTTTATCCACGGTTCCTTCTTAGAAGTTACGCCTGTGAAAATAAGAACTAAGAACCAACACTTACCCACATGACCAGCTAAAATGACCACAATATTCACCCGAAAAGTATTCCAGGTTTCACAACTTCACAATCACTGATGTGAGTCCCTCTGAATCGTCAATCCCCAAAACCCCTAAAGGCTAACGGGTTCTTTGACTCCTCCCTTGACTTTACTCAATGTGACCTTTGTCTAAAACCTGAGGCCCCAAATATTTCGACACTTCATAATTTCACTTATTAGCGATTTGTAATGCAACAACACCTTTGACCGATAGCCGAAATCACGATGGTTCCTCGTCACGATCAACAGTTTTGAACTTCCACGATCTGACGGTCCTGATTCTATCGGGACTTCTCGAATCGGGAGTTCACAACTCTCGACTCTGAGTCACACCCTTATTTCACACCCGAATTCCAAAATGGTGAATTCAAGCACGCAATCAATGAATCTCGTTGATCCGAATGCAATGACTATTGTTAATCCTAAGATTACGAGTGTTGAAAGAAACTCATCCTTATCCTTCCCACTGGTCTCCAAGATCCAATGGCCCACAAAACTTCATGATTATCCCTATGATAATTTCAACCATCCGTTCAAATTCCTCAAAGACTCTTGAAATACCTTCGCATCTTTCCTTCTGATCTTAACTTCTGTGAGGTGACTCCGGACATCATTTTTCCTTTGAACACTTCAAAGGCTCTAACCCTTATAAATTTGGACTCTCACTATAACTCCTAGAATCTAAGGAATACCTTCATGCAAACCTTACGGCATTCACAATAACCCCTGGTTATTTCACTCTTCAACTCTGTGCACTCCTTTGCAACAATAGTTCTTCAACCTTTCTCCTCGGTTGGAAAAGTATAATACTTCAACTCATCGGTGAACACCTTGCATGGCTCTATGTGATACCTACACTCCAGCTGGTACGACAACAATGATATCCCTCCTGATCTTTTCTGAGATAGAACTCAAAACTCTGTCAACGCACTCTATGCGGACCTTCACTACACTCCTTACAGGAATCCTCAGGACGAGAAACTATTGAAACTCATACTTCTCCTCTCAGAGACTTCATACATTCAACATAAAATCAAGAGAGTACACACACATAACATTGATTCAAATGCATAATACAGAACATAAGCAAAACTGTAAACATACCATTAAAATAGATGTAAACAGTAACCACCACAACAACATGAAATGGAATCAAAGCATTGTTATATTAATTCCAGTGCTCCTGTACATGGTTCAATAGGAACAACTATCTTCTTATACAATCCTATAATCTCTGTTCTTCTCTATGCTCTTGCTCACTACAACTCTACAACTTACAATGAGAATTCTTATCTCAACAATACATACGAGGGTGTCTTTTTCGATTTTTCCCTCTTACAGCTCTAAGCTATCTAATCGAAATAAAATCTACAACTACTTTACATTCATTACAATTAAATGCCTCCATATTTGACAGATGAGAGCAACGCTCAATATCTGTTTACAATCTCCAAAACATAAATGAAAATACGTTCTCCTAACTATTACATTAATGTTCCTTCATTCAAATTCAAAATGTCTCAAAATATACGCTAGTGCAATTCCAGTTGTCCTTGCCTTTGTGCTTTCTTTACTAGCTCGCTTGCGATGCTCCTGCACCATAATCCCTTGGTTGAAAAATCCATGAACTCCTGTTCATGAGCTCCTGCACCGTCTGTCCATGTTTTTGGATGTCTTCTTCGCTTTCCCAACTGGCATCCTCAATCGGGTGTCCTTTCCATTTGACCAAATATTCAAAGTATGTCTTCCTTTAGGTCTTCTTTCCAACTCTCTGATCAATTATATTTTCTATCTGTGGCTTTTCAGCTACAGGAAACTGTTTGACCCACTGAACTTCTTTCTGATCCTCCTATGTTCCTGCTCCATCAGATCTGTAAGGATACAAATCTACTATGTTGAATATGGGTGATATTCCTACCCCATCTGGTAATTCTACTTCATAAGCATTTGCCTCAAACTTTCACAAGATCTTACTTGGTCCAATTTTCTTCATCTTTAGCTTATTGTATTTTCCCCTTGAGAACCTTTCTTTTATGAGATGCGCCAGAACCAAATCACCTACTTCAAATAGAAGTTCTCTCATGTGTTTATCTACTCAGCGCTTGTATTCTTGGTTAGAAGTCTTTAACCGCTCTTTGATTTTGTTGTGGAGCTCTTGCATCTCTGCTACAAAATCCTCTGCTCTAGCACTTCTGAATTCATTCTTCTCTAAGTCTCTCAACTTAGATACTCCTTTCAGTTTCATTCCATACATAATCTGAAATGGGCTCTATATTGTGCTTCGGGTAGGTGAGTTGTTATATGAAAATTTTACCTGTGGCAGAACTTGATCCCACTGACTGTGATTTTCAACTACCAGACTCCTCAATAAATCTCCCAGGATTCAGTTCACTACCTCAGTCTATCCATCCATATGAGTTTTATATGTTGAGATAAAAGATAAATTTTTTCTTAGCTTCTTCCATAGGGTCCTCCAGAAATGACCAACAAATTTGGTATCCCTGTCTGAAACAATACTCTTGGGTAAGCGTGAAGTCTAACAACTTCTTTGAAAAACAGATTTGCAATGTGAGTTGCATCACTGGTTTTCGTACATGGCATGAAATGTGCCATTTTTGAAAATCTATTGACCACCACAAATATGGAATCACAACCCCTTTGTGTCCTCGACAGTCCTAACACAAAATCCATTATTACCATATCCCATGACCTCTCTGGTATCAGCAATGGTTGATACAACCCTGTATTCTATCTTTTCCCCTTTGCATGCTGACAAATTATGCATCTATTCACGAATTTCTTGACATCCTTCCTCATCCTTGGCCAATAGTATGAGCCATTCAGTTGTGAAAAAGTCTTATCATGGCCAAAATGTCCAGCCAATCCCCCACTATGTTTTTCCTTCAAGAGGTTCTCTCTCATAGAGCATTTCTGTATACACAACTGATTTCTTATGAATAAAGTCCATCCTGAACCATATATTCAATCCATTGGCTTTTTTTTCTGAGAACTGGATTCTCACATGCTTCATAAGCGTCTTTAAAATCTGGATCATCTCTATACATATCCTTAAGGCTATCAAAACCTAAGGTCTTCACACGAAACTCCAGCAAAATTAAACATTTCTTGCTCAATGCATCAGAAACCTTGTCAGTAGATCCATAAATGTGCTTTATAACAAAAGTGAATTTCTGCATATATTCAACCCATTTTGCATGTTTCTAGTTCAGATTTTCTTGTCGAGTTATGAATTGTAAAGCATGGTTGTCACTATACAAGACAAACTCTTTCGTAACCAAGTAATGCCTCCATTTTTTTCAATTCTTGTATGTCTGCATAAAACTCCTTATCATACGTTGAATACTTCATCTTGGTTTCATTCAGCTTCTCACTGAAGTATGCAATCAACCTATTGTCCTGGCTTAAGACTACTCCAATCGCGAATCCACTTGCATCACATCTGACTTGGAATGTCTTACTAAAATCTGGCAGAACCGGAACTGGTTGTCCAGTTATTTTCTCTTTCAACAACTTGAAACTTTTCTCTGCTTCCTTTGTCCAATGAAATGATTTATGTCTTTTCTTGACTGTGTCCATCATTGGTGCACATATCCCACTAAAATTTCTGATGAACTTCCTGTCAAAACTATCCAATCCATGGAAGCTTGAAACTTCAAAGATACTCTTTGGCGATGGCCAATCTCTGATTGCTTTTACCTTTTCAGGATCCATCTTCAACTCATTTGAAGAGATCACAAAACCCAAATAAATGAGTTATTTCTTCATGAAAGATGATTTCTTCAAGTTTATCAACAATTTCTCTTGCTACAACCTCCTCATTACTGAAGCTAAGGTTTCAAATGTTCTTTGTCAGTCTTACTGAAAATCAGTATATCATCAAGATACACAATTACAAACTTCCCAATGAAATCTTTCAAGACTTCGTTCATCAATCTGATAAAAGTACTTGGTGCATTCGTCAAACCAAATGGCATGACAAGGCATTCATACAACCCTTCATTTGTATTGAATGTTGTCTTCCATTCATTACCTTCCCTCATTCTAATCTAATGATATCCGTTTTTCAAATCAATTTTTGAAAAAACTTTTCTCCACTCAAGAAATCCATCAAGTCATCCATCCTCAGTAAAGGAAATATGTACCTGATGGTGATTTTGTTTATAGCTCTTGAATCCGTACACATTCTCCATCCACCATCTTTCTTTGGACTTAGCACTATTGGAACAACGCATGGACTCAAGCTCTCTCTAACCAATCCTTTGTCCATCAAATCATGGACTTGCTTCTTAACCTTCTCATTCTCCTGCGACGTCAATATGTACATTGCTTTGTTTGGAAAACTTGTTCCAGGTGTAAGGTCAATGTGATGGCTTATACTCGTAATGTGTGGTAACGAACAAGGTAAATCATCCACCATTATATCAGCGAAATTCTCCAGCAGTTCCTGAATTTCCTCTGGTAGATCGTCTATCGAAGTACTTGTCAAAATGACTCTGGGTTTTCTCACTACAGAAAATTGCATGTCTTATTATTTCTTGACTTCGTCAAGAAGCTCCTTCCCACTCATGAGAAGTATAGTATTTCTTGCTTATGCTTTCACCTTCTCATCTTTAATTGGTAGCAACATATGCGTCCTACCATTCTTCTCCAAGGTGTATTTGTTCCTTCTCCCATCATGAATAACATTTTTGTCATATTGTCATGGTCTACCCAACAAAAGATGACAAACATCCATGGGAATAACATCACACAATATTTCATCTCTATAACCCCTATCTTAAATTCAACTAAACATTGTTTAGTGACTATTACTTGATGTCCCTTTTGAAACCACAAAACCATGTATGGGCTTGGATGTGCAATTGTCTCCAATTCTATATTTTCTACCATTTCTATGGATAATAGATTATCTGTGCTTCCACTGTCCACAATTACCTTGCATACCCTATCCTTGGTCTTTCAAGAAGTTCTAAACAAATTGTTTTTTTGGACTGGATTCTGCATCTCTTTCTCTAGTTTCAAGAGAATTTTCCTCATCATTAAAGATATTTCACCTTCTACATCTTCTGCCTAAAAATTTCTCTTCTGCGCTTTTGAAATGTGAGCTTCGCCTCCATCTCTTTTTCTATCAATAAATTCATAAGACTTATGTCCAATCTTTCAACAGACAATTTTTTTTATCTCACCACCTCTGCCTCTTCCTCTTCCTCTGGCTCGAGGAAAAGTATTCATGTCGGCATATTGTCTTCCCTGTGAAGTTCCTCCTCTTTCTGGGTGAGTATGAGATTTCTTTTCTTCCTCCTTGGGATTCTATACTATGTCTTGGGCAATTTCTTTTCCTCTGCTCTGACTTCTACCTCTGCCTCTTTGACCTTTCTTTCGGGCCAATTTTTCTTCAGCCTTCAGAGCAATCTGATAATCATCTTCCACATTTCTAATCATCAGCATGCTCATCTCATCCTGAATTTCATATCTCATACCATTCATGTATCTAGCGACCTTTTTATCATCACTCTCTCGATGACCTACTCTAATGTTTATCCTGTAGAACTCTTCAGTGTACTCCTTCACTCTCATTCCTTTCTATCTCAAATTCTGTATTCTTCGAAACAAGTTAATTTGGTAGTCTCTCGGTATAAACTTGGATTTGATTTTTGCAACCATTCTATCTCAGGTTTTGATTATTTTCTTTCCCTTGCAATGCCTATATGCCTGCAGTTCATCCCACCATAGTGTTTCATTCCCTTTAAGTCTAGTGACAACATGTTTAACTTTCTTATCTTCCTTGACATCCTCATAGTTGAAGTGTTTTTCCAGAGCTCTAAACGAATCTAGTAGCTCCTCAACGTCTAGGTTTCCTTCATACATCGGAATGTCCATCTTTGCTCTAGCTCCTATTCTTGCAACAGCTTTGAATAGATGTTCTTCTGTAGCATCTTCTGTTGCGACTTCTTCTTCAGCTCCAACCTCATTTTCTCTTTCGACTTCACTAACATCTCCAGCATCGACTTTATGTCTCTGTGTTGTCTCCATAACATCTAATCAAGCACAGAGTTCTCTCATTTCCCTTTCCACAGTTGGATCGGGTATTGGTCTCTCTCTCCTTCTTGGAGGAATTGTTTAAATATTTTCCACACAAAATTTAAATCACAACTTGCCTCCTATCTCTTCTCACCTACAGAAACAAATATTGTAGGGCTCTTATACCATGTGCCGCAGCACCCTGCCTCGGCAGGTTCTTCTCTACCTCCTAGTCTAAGGATCATTCTTAATCTCCCTTTGAGTTTGATTGACTCCTTGATTCCCCACGAGAATCTTCCACACACAAGTGTTTATCCACAAGTTCTTCTTAGAAGTTACACCTGTGCGAATAAGCACTAAGTGCCAACTCTTACCCACGTGACCAACTGATGTGACCACAATCTTCACCCAAAAAGTATTTCGGGTTTCACATCTTCGCGATCACTGTTGTGAGTCCCTCTAAATTGTCAATCCACAAAACCCTGAAAGGATAACGAGTTCTTTGAATCCTCCCTTGACTTTACTCAATGTAACCTCCATATAAAACCTGAGGCCCCAAATATTTCAGCACTTCGGAATTTCTCTTATCGGTCATTTGCAATGCAACAACACCTTTCATCAATAGCTGAAATCATGATGGTTCCTCATCACGATCAACGGTTCTGAAATTCCACAATATGACAGCCCTGATTCTATCGAGACTTATTGAATCGAGAGTTCACAACTCTCGACTCTGAGTCACACCCTTCTTCCACACCTGACTTCTGAAATGGAGAATTCAAGCACACGATCAACGACTCTTGTTGATCCAGATCCAACAAATATTGTTCCTCCCAAGATTACAAATGTTGAAAGACACTCAGCCTTATCCTTCCCACTGGTCTGTAAGATCCAATGGCCCACGGAACTTCCCGATTCTCCCTCTGAAAATTTCAACCATCCATTCAAATTCCTCAAAGACTTCTGAAATACCTTGGTGTCTTTCCTTCTAATCTTAACTTCTGTGAGGTGGCTCTGGACCTCGTTGTTCCTTTGAACACATCAAAGTCTCTAACCCTTCTGAATTTGGACTCTCACTGTAACTCTTGGAATCTAAGGAATCCTTGCACGCACACCTTGCAGCAACTACAATAACCCCTGGTTATTTCACTCTTCAACTCTGTGCACTCCTTTGCAACAACAGTTCTTCAACCTTTCTCCTTGGTTGGAAAATTCTAAGACTTTAACTCGTTGGTGCACACCTTGCATGGCTCTGTGCAATACCTACACTCCAGCTGGTACGAGAACAACGATATCCCTCCTAATATTTTCTGAGATAGAACTCATAACTCTGCCAACGCACTATATGTGGACCTTCACTAGACTCCTTATAGGAATCCTTAGGATGAGAAACAATTGAAACTCATACTTCTCCTCTCACATACTTAATACATTCAACATGAAATCAAGAGCATACATACACATGAATTGTACATGAATTGTACATGTGCAGGATATGTACGATCATCTGATTGACAACCTCAGTTTGGCCATCTATATGGGGGTGGAAGGAAGTGGATTTGGTGAGCTTGGTATCCATCAGTGACCAGAGGCTCGACCAAAATCAATGTAGAGTCACCATGTCTCATGTTTCTTCTGCACCAGCACGATTGGGATCCCATAAGGTGATGATATGGGACATATGTGCCCCTTGTGGAGCATTTCTTGGATCTTCCTCTTGATCTCCTAATTTTCTAATAGAGAGTGGTGGTATACTGGTCCATTGGGTAGCGGTGTGCCTGGGGTCAGATCGATGGGATGCTTGACCTGGCAATGGAGAGGTACCCTGGTAGGAGAGGAGAAGATATCTGATTATTCTTCCATGACCTTACACACTTACTTCTATTTTGTGGAGAGATCGGTCATGGAGGCCTTGGATGTGGCTATGATATTTCACTCACTTTGAGAGAGAATCATGAAGAAGACAAAATTCTCGGTCTAAGAGATGACCTTCATGCATTTCTTGGCAGAGATCAAGGAAATAGCACTAGGAGGGGCTACCTCGGGTATCCTATACAATTTCCTGTTCAAAGTAATAATAACACTATGAGGCTTAGACTCATACACAGCATGACATTTCCATAAATAAGGTTGGCCCAAAAGAACATTACAAACTTCAAGAGGAGAAACATCACACAAAACCTCATCTTTGAAGGGCTTGATGTCATATGACAGTCGACACTGTTGGTTGACGCAGAGATCGCTTCCTTGCAAGATCCATCCATTGGTGTAGGGTTGTGGGTGCGGTGTTGTCGGCAAGGCTAGCCGCTTGACAACCTCTGCTAATATGAGTTTATTTTGGATACCACTGTCAACGATGAAGTGCATTGGGGTGCCTTTTACCCACATCTGTGAATGGAAGAGGCACTTACCTTCTCCTGGCTCGTCTGGTTCACCGGGCTGGAGCTTGGTGGTAGCAATGGTGGCACTAGTTTCCACGTCAATGATCCATATTCCTCTTCTTGGTTCTAACTCAAAGTTAAAATCCGCATCTGATTTAGAGTCTTTCACTTTGGACACCAACGAGTGCTTTGATCAATAGTTAGTAGTGTTATGCCAAGGGCTCTTATGGAAGTCACACCACTTCCCGATATCTTTCTTTGTCTTTATGGTTTCCTTATTTGCTTGTGGCTTGGACTAGTTGTCTTGATACTGTCCATATATGCTATTTCATGTGTTCTATGGTTTGAAGCAGCCCCTTCCTAGATTTTGTTGTGAGGGGTTCCCAAGCCCAAATCCTCGCGTCCTTTATTTGAGCTTCTACTCGATTTTGACGGCATATCGATAGGTTGTGCCCAAGGACTAGATGTCCAAAAATTCCATTTCGGTCTGGATGTATCTATGCAGAGCACCGCAATACTTGAGCACCAGATGTCACTCTGAATATTTGATACCCAGCTTGGTGCACAAGGTATGGAATATATTTGTGAACTCTGACACTGCTTGGTCTCTTTCTTGCCGCAGTGTGGTCCATTTGGTATACAAGTAGTCATAACTTCTGACAGGGTAGTATTGTTCCTTAATAGCATCCCTTAAGGATTCCTAGGTGGCCATGACTATAAATAATGAGGGTTCCTTTGTTTCCTTTTTCTCACAAAAAATTTCCCACCAATCTTTGACATGGGGAACGACTTTGAGGAGTGCAAAAGTAATCTTTTCTCTATTCGAAAATTTATGGACAGAAAAATACCCTTCTGGTAGATTCAACCACTTGTTTACAACATCTACATCTATTTGACCTCAAATATAGGAATATCGAAGTCGATTTGTACCTTGAAGGGGGTGGTGCCTCCGCTCGAGGAAGATGTGTCTCTTGTTGGTAGTCACCGAAGGATTTGCGCAAAACTATCCATCATCTCATTCCTCTATTGCGTGAGGGATTCCTTGAGAAAATTTTTGAAAGGATCTCATGTCCCATCATATTTGTTTTCTCCTGCAATGAGAGGTCACTTGGGCATGCGAGAGATGTTTTCCTCAAGAGAAACAAGCTCGAGACCCAATTCTTTGTACCCTGACCTCGTTGGGAACATGCATTAAGACGATAATGAGAAGACTGCATTAATACCACTAATCCAAATTTTATGAGAAGAAAGAAATGAATACAAATTACTAAAATATGACTAACACAAAATAATAGAGATACAGTAAAATCAGTTTTCTATTCAATAAGGAAATAAGTTTAAACTGTAAAATGCAGCGGAAAATAAGCTTGTTGGAATGGTGGCAGCTTATCTTGGAGAAGAGATGTGACAGTTGTGCTTATTTGCAAGAAGATGATTACAAAGAGGCTCTAAAGGCCTTTTTACAATAAACAGGAATGGAAAAAAACCTAGACATCAAAGAACCTAACCCTAGGAGATGAAGCACCAAAATTCATGTGGGCCCCGTTTGGGTAAGTTAGTACATCAACTTCATGGGGTCATAACTTTTGCATACGATCTTCGTTTTAGGTGCACAATAGGCCGTTGGAAAGGTAACATCAAGGATATTCATTTTGGGGGCTCAATGAGAGTCTTTTCCTATCACTAAGAAGATCTATCCAAAAAAACCTTCATTTAGGCCCTCAAAATGGCCCCGAAAGTTAAAAACTACTAAAAATAGTAAATTGCCAAAATTGCCAGAAAATTGTTTTGAGCGAGTTGGAAAAGGTGGGTGGCCATCGATATCCACCTGGATGAGATATGACACTAAATACTGGGCCATATAGGTAAGAAGGTCCTATTGGCCTTGAAAAAAAAAATATTGTGGATGGATTGAATGATTTTTTTCTTGAATTTGATTTTTGTGAGCATTGCATTTATGGAAAACATAACCATGTTCAATTTTATTCTAGTTCTCACAAATATTCTAGGTTGTTGGACTTAATTCATTCTGATGTATTTGGTCTAGTTACATTTCCTTTGATTTCTAAGGCTTTGTATTTTGATGATTAATCTAGAAGGACAAAAGTATACTTTCTTATAACTAAATATAATATTTTTAGTTGCTTTAAGGAGCTTCAAGCTCTCTTAGAAAATCAAACTAGTGAGAATATTAAGGTGTTGAGGATGAAAAATGGTAGTGAGTTTTTTTCTACAGAGGTTGATAAGTTTTATAAGGAGAATGGCATTGAAATACATAAGAAAAATCGATATACCTCTTATAATAATGGAGTTGCAGAAAGGATGAATACAATATTTAAGAGAGATAGGAGTGCATTTAGTGGATCCAACTTAGAGAAAAAGTTATGTTCAGAAGCAGTTGCTACTACATGTTACATGATTAACAGGTCTCAAACATAAAATATTGTGGATAAGACCCCTATAGAGGTATGGACAAGCAAGAATCCCTCACTTCAGAATATTCATGTTTTTGTGTGTGAGGCATATGATCATATTCCTAAGAAGAAGTGGTTGGAGTTGGATAACAAGGTTATGGAATTGGTGTGAAAGGGTACAATCTTTGGGATCTTTTGGATAATACCCTTATGGAGGTATCGATAAGAAAGAATCCCTAACTTCAACATCTTCATGTTTTTGCATGTGAGGCATATGCTCATGTGACAAAGGAGAAGCGATTGAAGTTGTATAACAAGGCTATGACATGTATCTTCATCAGATATGGAATTGGTGTGAAAGGGTACAAGCTTCAGGATCTTGTGGCTGGAAATGTTTTTTTATATAAATAATGTTATTTTCATATAAGTTAAGAATTCTCACATAGTGATGCAACTAGAAGAGGATGAGAGAAGTCATCGGTTCATATACAACCCAAGATCGAGAAAGATATACCAAAAAATGAACAAGAAGTTCATGATGGACCTAATGAGTAGGAGGTTTCATAAAGTTTGGAAGAGGGGGAAGAAAATCCACCTCAAAATTAAGAAGGTCCACTCAACAAACAAGGAAACCAAACATGTATAATTATAGTCCATATGATTTCAAACGTACATAATTTTCTTTATTTTCTAACATCGATGGGCACAAAACTATGAAAGGGGAAATGGAAATGGGAGATAGCAATGGAGGCTACACTTAGAAAGAACGATACATTGAACTTGGTGCTATTTTTTGATGAATGGAAATCCATTGTATGTAAATGGGTGTTCAAGAAGATCGGTTTAAATAGTAATGTTGAAAATCACAAGGTAAGGTTGGTTGCAAAAGGATATTCCTAGTTTGAAGGGTTATAATTTGGTAAGATATTTTCCCCATTTGATAAGTTAACATCTGTTAGGTTCCTTGTATATATGGTATCAACCTTTGATTTAGAGATAGAACAAATGGATGTGAAAACAACATTCCTACATGGTGTCTTGAAGGAGGAGATCTATATGAATAGCTAGAGCACTATGTTGAAAAAGGTAAATAGTCATTGGTGTGCAAGTTTAAAAAGTCTTTATAATGTATCAAATAGTCTCCTAGAATGTGGTACCAAAATTTTGATTCTTTTTGTTGGGATTAGGATTTCTAAGATCCAAATCAAATCATTGTGTGTATTACAAACAAGTTGGTGGTCATTTCCTTTTTATCACTCTATATATATGATATTTTATTCTTTGGTAATAGTTAGGATGTGATTTGTGATTTCTAAAATATTAAACAACACCAATTAAATTTACCATCTTTTCAAATGCATTGCATTAGCTTCAATATATATCTAGATAATAACTACAGCCTAATATCTTGGACACAATAAGAATTTTTTTTTGTCATTATTAAGCTTCTTATATTATTAAACTAATACCCCTCCCCCTTAATTACTAAAATAGATACAATTCCAAGTTTATCTCTAAACTTGACACACTTATCATTACTAAGTGATTTTGTCATTATGTTAATTGCTTGCAAATGTCTTCATTATCAACCAACTATCTGATGTAATGTCGATGAACTAATATTCTTAGATCTAGCAAGACAGATTGGGTTCTTCGCATCTCGAGAACACTTTGATTATTGCAGAAAAGTGAGGTCAACGTTATTTGGTCAAGTTGAATATCAACCAATATAATTTGTAACCACATTGCCTCACAACTTGTACTAGTGACTGCCTTGTATTCTACTTCAATGGAGAATAAGGAAACTATAGGTTTTATCTTAATATGCCATGAAATTACCCCTGAAACAAGAGTGAACACATAACCAATTGTTGAATTCCCTGTATTAATTAATCTATCCCAATCGGACTCAGTATATATTGCTAGCATGAAGTCGAAAAATCTATGATATTGAATGCCAAGGTCTATCGAAGAATGTGTTTTGTAGTTTTCCAATGGACCTCTTGAGGCTTAAACATGGATAGATAAAGAAAAATTACTACAAAACATAGATCCATTCAATTAGTAGTAAGATAAATCAAACTACCTACTAATCATCAATATAATGACTCATGACCGGTGGTGAGTCAATATAAGTTAAGATTTGTATCCAAACTTCCATAGGTGTAAATGTAGGATTACATTTAGTCATTTTGATTTTTTATAAGAGATTTATGCCATACTTTACTTGTGATATAAAGATAGTATGATCAAAATGTCAAAACTCTACACCTAAACAATAATGAAGTAAGATTAAATCAATGATTTCAAAAACATGACAAATATCATATTTCACTCGTTGCATCATGTTGACACTTCATATGATTATCAAAACATCATGGACATAGAAAATTTGGATCACTATGTTATCACAATTGTTCTTGACATAGAGAGTGGGTTCAGAATAACTTCTTATGAATCTAAATCTCTAAGATATTGACCAATTTTGAAATACCAAGCTTGTGGAGCCTGTTTGAGCCCACACAAGGACTTTACCAACTGACAAACTAGATTTTTCTTTTCATGAACCTAAAACCCTTGTGGTTTCACCATGTAAACATTCTCATCCAAGTCTCCATTCAATAAGGCATTTTCAACATCCATATGATATACCTTCCATCCAAAATGAGTAGCAACGGAGATAAAAAAAACTAAAAGGTTACCATCTTTACAATTGGGGACAAACATTCTTCATAGTCTACCCATTCTTCATGTGTGTATCCTTCAGAAACAAGACAAGATTTTTATTTATCCAAATAACCATCTGATTTATATTTGAATTTAAAAATATATTTACAACCATTGGATTTCTTTCCTAAAGGGCCATGTTGACAGCACCCAAGTTGCATTTTTCATTAACACATCATATTCCACCTTCATGGAATATTCTCATTCAAGTTTTTCTTTGGCTTCTTCAAATGTGCTAGGATCAAATATCCACAAAACAACAAAATTCAAAGAAACATTTGCCTACTCACTACCTTGCACAATTTGTTTCCCCAATTGCATAGATTAGCCTTTTATTTCCTTGGGATATTCATCTTCTTGAACATAAAATATTGTGTTATAGTTCCACATTGGTGTCTTTTGTTGGTGCTCCTTGTTTTTCTGTGAAAGGTGAGAATCCCTCTCTTCTTTACTAGATCCCTCCCTAGAATTTGACTCCTATGATGCTTTCATCTCTAATCCCTATTTGATTTCAACACGAGAACTTTTTATTGAATTAGTGACAATTTCCCATACACTACTATCCATAGATTTACCATTATCAAATAAGAATTGTAGTTTTACATCTATAACAACATCTCTATTAATCAAAATTTTGTTTGTAGAGACATCTAGTAGTCGGTATGCTTTAGACCGCTCATTATAGCCAAAAAATATATATATATACCTTTCTTTTGGAATCTAAGTTACTTATCTTTTCTTTAAGAATATGTGCAAAACAAAATACAAACGAAAACATGAAAATCACTTATAGAAGGGTTTTTCATCCTAACCGTGATTCCTTGGGAGTGATTATCTATAAATATTTACAAGGACTTATGTTAGGAATATAGACTGTGATATTTACTTCTTCTACCTAGTGTTGATATGGTACATTTTGGTTGTGCACCATACACCTTTCCATCTCCATAATTGTATTATTCCTCCTTTCCACAACATTGTTTTGTTATGGAGTGTATGGAGTGGCATACTACATGTGCATACCTTCCCTTTTGTATAATTCCTTGAACTAAGTTGAAACAAAATATCATTCACTATCAAACCTTAAATATTTGACCTAATTACCTGTTTGTTTCTCTACCAAATATTTCCATGCTACAAACTTTGAAAAAAAAATGTAACTTCTTATTCAAAAAGTAAACCCATATTTTCCTTGAAAATTCATCAACTAGTAGCAAGAAACACTTTGCTCCAAAAATTGTGGGTGTTTATGGGTGTTCTATATGCACTAAAACACAGTAAAAACCCTCAATTAAATTGTCAACCCGGGTAAGTAAACTTAGAGTTGTAGCAAAATATATGCCAAAGGTAGAAGGCTTGTAGGAGTATGGTCTAACTAAGGAAGGCAACTATCTAAGGCTAATCTACTCAAGCAAAGCTTATCTAATGAGAAAACCCTACTAAGCAAATTGAAGCTAGGTAACCTAAGTACTTTTGGGCCAAGGGTCGATGGATAGTTCCTAAGAAAGCAAATGACAACTCTATGTAAAGCAAACTAGTTTAACAATAAGCAAAAGAAAACTACTAAGCATAATAAGCAAATGACAAAATAAAATTATTTTAACTTGCCAACCTACATTCAATGAGAAACTACCCTATGAAAGCAGATAAATAATCAAGTAAGAAAAATCCCCTATCTAACATATTAAAGGAAATAGACAAACAAGAAAAGACACCTAAATAACCTACTAAAGAAAAAGACAAGTAAACAAAGGCACCTAACTAACCTAGTAAAGAAAAAGACAAGTAAGCAAAGACAACTAACTACTGCAAGAAATCAAAGTAAAACTTCTCATTGAACAACTATCTAGCCTAAGAGGCAAGTGGACTAAATGCTTAATGCAAAACTATTTATAATGCGTGAAAGGGAATCTAAGAGGCAACTGGACTAAATGCTTAATGCAATGCATGAAAGGAAATCTATTCTATTGAAAGAAAGAAAGACTAACAACTAATTCTTAATCTATGATAAGCAAACTACTATCTAATCTATCAAAGCAAAGTCTATATATCCTACAGCAGCAAAAAAACTTTATTCTAATCTATGAAAGCAAGAAACTATATCTATGAAAGCGGGAAAACTATTCTTTAACCTGTGACAATTCAATAATGTTGGTGGTTGTGTGAATGTCTTTGGTGTCCGATAATATCTCGATAGCACTTGACAACAAAGGACAATTCCAATGGTATAAGATCAATACTAATCTCAATGGAAAAATTAAAGGTGTGGAGTAAACAATCCATTGAAAACTTAGCCATAACAAAAATAATGTTAAATACCTTGCATATTCATGTACAAACCATAAACAACGTAATGAGATCATCATTATACTTCTACACTATGTAAGAAAAACTAGATTCAACCATTAACTAAGAAATGTAATTGCATTTTAATTCTAGGAAAAGAGATTGCGTAAAACAAAACTATACTATGTCTATTCTAACCATTCAAACTGCAATAAAGAAATGACTAAAAACAGAAATTAAAAACTGATATTAAAAAGTAATCTAACAATTATATTAACCAACAACTAATTAAACAAGTTCTATATAAAAATAAGATGAGCAAGCTATGATTAAAAACTGGAATTAAATCTATCCATCCATCAATCCTTGTCAAAAGAAAACCCAAATTAAAAACTCTATTTTATCTAATTAAAAATATGTTTTAAACTTAACTGTAAAATCATAAAAGAAAGCATAATCTAACTGCATATAGGGTTAGTATTAAGAGAGAGAGACTTGCAAGTCTTTTTCTAGTCTATAAAATCAATGCATGCTAATATGTATCAACATCTAACCTACAAAACAATTAAAACAATTAAGCTACAACAAACTAGTTAGCATAATACAAAACATACATGTACAGGAAAATAAAAAGAGTAGTTAAATTAAGAATTGCATAAAAAACACATTGATAGTCACCAGACTATTGGTGGCCCCCCCAGCAAGTCATGGCTACTTCCTACGAGCACACCACGAGCTTAACAAAGAGAATGCACCATCAAAACTTGAAAATGCAGTTCTGGCATAATTCTGGCAATGTAAAATATCAAAAACAGAGGAAAATGAGTTTGTCTCCAATACAATGGTTCTTCTACTTGCTTAAAAATATTATGACCATCCTAGCAGTATTTATAATCTTACCGACCAAGTGGTCAACCATAGGAGGGTCAAACTACTTCTAATTGCGGAAAAATACAATAAATGATGCCCTAACAGACAAAACAGAGCAAGTCAATAATCGCCCTCTTTGGACAACTAAAACTGAGTTGTCTCGAGCTCAGTAGTTGGAAGGGGCGATCATGAAGAAAACCCATGTTCTCGATTTTCCCAACACTGGCCGCCAATTCCATAACCACCAACTCGCCTTCCATTTCTATGCAATACGGAGTGTTGGATAGAGTGTCGGATCGAGTGCCGGAACGAGTGCTGGATCAAGTGCTGGAACTAGAAACATAGTGTGTTTTTTCCCTGTAACACCAGAAAACATGTATTAGCTCTTGGAAATCATAAAACATGATGAATTATACTTGATTCAGTCATTAAACATGAATTGCACATACCTTATGGCGATCATACCATTTTATCATGAAATTCTTCAAAAAGCTCCATTAAAGTATGAAAAACACATATGTACATGCGACAAAAGTGTATAATAACCGTCATAAAAGTGATCATATCTCGGGCCCAACATTACCCCCACACTTACAATTTTGCAGGTCCCATTGCAAACAAAAATAAGTTGCCCCTCGTGACTAGGCTTGTTGAGGAGGATTAGCTTTGGAAGCCTCTCCCTCTTGCTGTGTAGACTTAGCCTTGTGTTTCTTGTGTTGCTTTAATTGTGCTCTGACGTTGCGGTTAGATTTAGTCATTTCATCAACCAACCGCTGAAGGGAGTTGACCTTTGCCTAAAGGACTGCATTGTCATGATGAAGGTGTACATCTACTATCTTCCTCTCTTCCAATTGTTGAAGAAGTTGATGGTTTTCTTTTTGTAGCTACTCTATGGTTGGAACAGAATTGGTGATCTCTAAGGAAGGCTTAGATCCTTTGAGGGATGTGGACAATCTATCAATTTTAGTATCTAAAATGGGCATGGGTGAAGTAGGAGTGATGGGAGATCGGTAAGGTGAGGTAGGTTCTGATTTTGTTTTCCTTAGTGGCTCTAATCCATTTGCAGATACTTCCCTAACTTTCTTATGACGGCTCTTAAGGTCGAAGGACACTTGGATGGGATCCAAAGTAGGTGGAGGTTTTTCATAAGGCTTGGTTCTTATGTTCCAGGTACTCTTCTGAAAGGGTCCCTTACCAAATCGATTGGCTCCCCTCTTGTTTGTAGGAATGATGGGAAATTCTTGCTACATTACTTCTTGAATCTTTTTAGGTGTAGGATCAAGAGAGAGTGAAGGCATTGAGGGGTTAACAATGGGTTTCTTTTGGTCTTTTCTCTTGGTATTTTTACTCCATGAAGAAGTAGGGATGTCAACAATCTTTTAGTATTGTTCTAGCAAAGAAAGGGTTTGTGCAAGGGAGTTTGGAGTTCTTGGAGAGCGAGGCTTGAATGGAGAGATAGATTTTAGGTTGAGTGGCTTTTTGTTGGTCTTAACTGTCAAGTGAGGGTTTTCAAATTGGTAGATAAATGCATCCCAACCTTGCCCTTGTTTCTCTAACTCGGCTAGAACAAGGATCTTGATAAAGCCATGGTGGAAGACACTGTTGTGGGGATTAGTCACATTTTTCCTCACTTGAGAGGACATCTTCTCCAAGATTTTGAGAAAATAGAAGGGGAAGTTCAAGGGTTTGTTGAACAAAAAATGAGCCATCAATCTAAAATGAAAAAATTTGAAAGTAGAGTATTTACCTTCACATGTAATTAACCTTGTGATGACGATGAGGGGATTGACCAATTCTACCTTTATCCACTCCTTAGCATACCCTTTTTCTCCTGAAATGCTCTCGAATTTGGGCTTAAACACCCTGTTGTAACTTGAGCGCGAAAATTGGTGGTTTTTGACCCATCTATCTCCCATTCTTGGGAGTTTTTTTGCAGCAGCAATGGACTCTTATGAAACTTCAAAGGTAAGAGACCCTACATGTGTTGTCTTACCATTAAAACCAAATGCAAATTGCATAGAGAGGCCATCATCGTGGCCCTGCAAGCTAGACAGAAATGGACCCCAACCAGCACGCAAAAACACTTCCCTGCACTGTGCAAATTCGGGAATGGAAAACAAGTATGCATAGGAGGAGGGTTCGTATCTCCTGAGCATTGTGACAGATGTGGAATTCACCAAGCAAGGGTGAAATCAAGCCAAGCAATGACATGGATTTAGCATAGGCTGAATTTGTTTTGAACAAAGGATGAGATTGCAGAGGTTGGGCGTGATTTCTTAATGCAAAGGAGAGAAATTGGCAAGGGAAAATGGAGATAATGGTTTCCCAACACGATTTTGGATGCATCTATAGTGGATTAGGTTACCCACATGTGCGCACGAGCTTCCATGTGTGGAGAATTTGAATTTGAAGCCTCGATTTTTGGGCAATGTAATGGTGCGTATTTAGATCAATGTCCAAGTCTTTTGACTTGTACATTTGATCACAACCATATGACGCATCTTTAATCAATTCCTGCAACCAATATAATTGAATGGAATTGAATTCTAGTTACTTGGAATCTAGGACAGTTACTGGTATTCAATTCAATGGAACTTCATTCGACACTTCAAATGACATCTCATCTAGCACCTGATACGGTACTTCATCTAGTACCTCTGTGTTAAGTGCATTTTCACCTCTTATAATGGATAGTCTGCAACTTTGAAGTGTTTTTTACAATCACAGTAGTTAATGAGCAGAGGCAGAATGCTCCATGCTCACTCATTCTTCTTGCATATGACATATAATGTCAAAAACCTATAATGAACAAGTTATAGCAAGCATAAAATGTATTGTCAAACCTACAATATGCAACTTGTAATGAAACGATAAACCGATAAAGAGGGGTTTGTTAAGTATGTGTTCAGGGTAAAATCATGAAGCTGGGTAACACTTTCGTGACAATCGGGTCTCCAAAATTTCTAGCGGCAATTTTTCGGCCGAACAAATATTACTTTCGGCCGAAATATTATTCGGCCGAAAATTTTCACGTCAAATTTAACGGTGCCGTCAAAATTCGTG
>ML831616.1:63474-78582 GCA_009831015.1 Picea engelmannii | reverse complement strand
CAAAAATGTGACAGAGGCAGTGAAGAGGTGCTCACATCCAAAGAATGTAAGGTAAATGTAAACTCAGGACAAGTGGTGAATAAAATTATAAGGACAAACAATAATGTTGAAATTGAGTCCTCCCCTGCAAGTAAAGAAGAAGATTCAGATACAATAAAAGCATGTTCAACTAGCATTAACCCCATGGATGAAGTAGGAGAAGAACCATGTCATAAACAGGAAGCATAAGTCTTGAAGGTTGAGAAGGCAGACACTCAAAGCAAGTCCTTAAACAACTCCATGACCCTGGATAAGATCTTGGATAGTCAGAGATCACCAAATGACAAATCTGGTATTGGATATAACAAAGAAAAAAACAATACTCCTAAGAAACCTGATACAGGTCCTTTGTCTGTGAAACAGAAAAGCAGGTATGAGAGTGGTTGTAGCAGTTTTCTCTTGTGATTGAATATGGACATAAAACCTTGGATTGTATGCATCATGGAAGAAATATGAAATTGCAGCATTAGAAATCGATGAGAATCAATGGGGAGATCCAAGGTTTGTTTGAACAGTAACAAGCAAAAATTATGCAGAGTGTCAGTGGGATAGTAACCTCTTCAACAATAGCATTTTGTTTTACAAAATGATATACATGACATCTTGAAGAGATAACAAGAGGAAAGACCTTGTCAAGGAAAGTTAACCTTTAGGAACAAAAGGGGAAAAGAGTCAGAAGAAGAGAGATAACAGTGACAGGGGGAGTCATCCACTCATGAGAAGAAAAGGTTGATGAAGGAGTCCGAGTAAGAGAGGTGAGAAATTTTGAGTATTCTACAGAGGATACAGTGGAAGCTGAAGATGAACAGGTCCAAGAATCAGAAAAATAAGACTCTGGTTTGGATACAAACATCTGTAGGGCTCAAATAAGAGAGTCCTTCCTGTTAGGGGGAGTTTGTGTTTGTCTTAATATCTGATACCTCCTAAAATTATTTCCACAGCTCAAGGGGAGCATGTTCTCTTTGACATTGATTTCAAAGGGGGGGGGGAATAATTTGGGTGCCTTTGTTGCCATCAATGCCAAAGAGGGATATTGTTGGCAAATTTTTAACAGGCATCGTATGCTTGTCATTGATGGCAAGTATAGTTGCGAAGATGACATGAGTACAAGAAGAAGTATCAAAAGTATTTTAGGAAGATGTTGTAGAGCAAGCTCGATAAGTTCATAAGAGATAGTGCAGAGGATTGTTGGAAGGTTTACAGTTGGGAGTGAGATTATCATTGATGGCAAGAACAATGATGGCAAAGATCAGCATGATCAGTAGTGCAATGATAATGGAAGAGTAAACTCCATTTTAGAATTTCGGATACCAGGAGTTAAAGTGTCGAAACACTTCACCACCGAAGTGGAGAAATCGTGAAGTGACGAAATCGCAAGGTGGATGAAATTACGAAGCGGAGAAATCACGAAGGTGGAAGAAATCGTGAAGCAGCGAAATCACGAAGTGGCGAAATCGCGAGAATATATGGGCCGTAGGATCTGGGGTATCTACGAAGGCTCAATAGCCATTAGATATGGTGAAGTTGCAAGGCGGATAAGTCCAAGAGTCATCCAACTCCCCAAAACTATGAAGGAATCCTGGTCATCCATCGGGGAAAGTCGTGGACCGTTGATCAAGAGGACGCGTGGTGGAAGATCGTCATGTCGCTGACTGGAAAGTCAAAGGAATGGGGTTCCCTAACTTCTTGAATTCGCGATATGCGAAATAGCGAAATAATCTCAACCATTAGATCGAGGCCAAATATGGATCGTTGATCAGGCACAACGAAGGCTCGTGGAGTTGCGAAGTCCAGATAAAATCTTGATCGTTGATCCAAGAGGGACACATGGCAGAAGATCAGAGCATGTCAAATCTCCATCTCAAAGTTTCACCTATCACGACTTGGAGTGATGAGAATATCCATCTAAGGATCAGCAAGATGCGAGATCACGAAAATATCAGGACCGTCAGATCACCAAGAACGAGGACCATTGATCTGAGCTCCATCTCGGAATCTCGCCTATCGCAACTTGGAGTGACAAGAATCTCCATCTAAGGAACAGCGAGATGCGAGATCGTGAAAAGATCAGGACCGTCGGATCACCAAGAACGTGGACCGTTGATCTGAGCTCCATCTCGAAGCTTTGCCTATCGTGACTTGGAGTGACGAGAACCTCCATCTTAGGAACAACGATATGCGAAATCACAATTTAATCACATCCATCAGATCAAGGTGTGATATTGACCATTGATCCGACTCTATTTCGGAGTTTCATGAATCGCGACTTAGAGAGGCAAGAAACATAACCACAAGAACATTGAAATTGCGATATGTGAAATCACGATATGATCTGAGTTGTTGAATCAAGATCAGATCTGAACCATCGAATCATATGACAAGTGGCAAGCGATTGGAATTTCATTGACTTGAAGTCAACAGAGCATGGTGTGGAAACTCACAAAATATGAAGTGCCTTTTGGCACAGCCTATGGTCACTGTCGGTGGTCACAAGAAGGGAAGGAGTCAGTTCAGATAAGCTCCATTTTGAGGTTTTGGGGATCGCGACTTGGAGAGTCGAGATGACTCATCTCCAGATTCATGAAATGTAAAATCATGAAAGAACTTTATGCATAAGCGCGTGGTCACAACCATTGGGCACATTGATGGAAGATGGAGGAAGAAGCTAGAGGTGCTAAGCTTCACCATAGGGATCCTGAAATGCCAAATTATGAAATGGAGAAACAGGCACAAGATTCTTTATTCTTAATCCAACAGTTAAGGTGAAGTTGAACAAGATCGAAGGGTTACTTTTGCGCTTCTCAGTGTAACAGCTAAAAAAAATGATGATCTCTGTCAGAGGACTCGAAGAGGAATGAGTGTGATCGCCAAAGAAGATGAAGAGTCTCAAGGCATCTTCCAGTGGATTGAGGATTATTGATACAGGCGATTGATAGATGGAAGAGCATTGAAGCTTGTAACTGGAACAGAGAAGGTGAGATCAACTGTCACAAAGAAGACGAAGAGTCTCAACTGCCAGAGAGGCTGAGGAATCTCAGCATAACATATAGTGATGTTGAACGAGTGGAAAAATGGCTAGAGAAGCTAAAGAGTCACGATGATGATCACACAGAGCACTCAAGTTGTGGAGGAAATTAGCGTGGTGTGAGCATGCAGAGGAATGGCTAATATTCCATGCACAAGTTTCACAGAAGCTATAAGTATACGGTACAAAGAAGAGATGTGGTTGTTGTTGCTGTTGGAGTTGTTATGGTTGCTGTTGTTGAAGGTGATTCATGTGTGAAGGAGGAGAGTGCAGCAGCTGAATTGAATAGAAGAGGAATTGTGCAGTGAATGGAGATGGCGCAGGGAGAATAAAAAGAAAAAGTACAAACAATGCAAGTCATGTGTGCAGGAAGGCAGTGAGGCAGACAAAGCAACGAAATGCAACAGAACAGTGATGAGTCTATTAAGCCACTCTTGAACATTATATCATTGTAATAAGTTTCAGTAGCAAAGATTTATATTTCAGGGTGGAAGGGAGGTGCTAGGGAGGATTGTTGTCCTCATAGGTTCAAGTGGGTGCTTGAATACAGGGAGTTGTAGCTTCCATCTGGTTGCAGCCAGAGAAACCAGGGTGGTAGGGTGGTGTAAGGGAGAACTCTTGTTCTCTGTTATACAGGTTGGTGCATGTATGATTGGAAGTTGGTGCTTCCATCCAGTTGGTACTGGAAACACTCAGGGAGTTGGTGCTTCCTTCTAGTCGGTGCTAGAGAAACCAGGGAGTTGGTGCTTCCTTCTAGTGGGTGCTAGAGAAAACAGATATTTGGTGCTCTCAGCAAGTAGCATCTTGCAAAACTAAGGTTGTAGCCTCATTATGAGTTGGTTCTCATATGTATGATAATGTAAAGAATGTAACTATTACTTATCATATTAAGAAAAAGAGGTTTTTACCCTGTATGGGTTTCCTTGGGAAATATCTGTCTCTGTGTTTCTCATATATGTGACTGATGTTGAATGTGTCGTTGTTTATTTCCCTGCATTATTGTGATCATAATTTAGTGTTTCTGCAAAGAGTTTAAAAGAAGCATAATTGTTTAAGCACGGTAACAACTGATTCACCCCCCCCTCTCAGTTGTCCAACAGTATGTCCAATGGTATTTCTATAGGTAGTCTAGTATGCTCACAAAGCCTCTAGGAGCCTATCAACCCAATCTCGGTGATGTAAATGAACAGTCTTGGTCAAAATGGCTTCCAAAACTTTGTTTGTGGATTATACCTGACCATTGGCCTGCAGGTGGTATGGAGATGATTTACGGTGTTTAATCCCACATTTCTCTATTAGCTCCTTCATCATATTGGAAGTAAATTGAGTGCCTTGGTCGGTAACAATTTCACGAGGGGCACCTAAGTGAGTAAAGATGTCTTCATAGATAAATTCGACAATAGACTTCTTTGTGGCCCTGAATAGGCATTTTGCCTCTACCCATTTGGTGACATAGTCCATACAAACCAAAATATAGTTCTTCCTACAAGACATGGGTGAAATTGGTCCTACAAAGTTGAGGGCCCATTTTTCAAAGGGTTCTATCATAACTTGGGCTTGCAAAGGAATTTTGTTAGATGACGTAGGTCTTCCTATCCTTTGGAAACTATCACAACTTCTCACATACTTGGCATCATCTTTGAAAATGCTAGGCCAATAGTAACCTGAATGTAATACCTTATATGTTGTATGTTTTTCAGAAAAATGGCCACCACATGATCCATCATGAAAACTTCGTAGTATAGAAGGTACCTCGTCTTCTCGGACACATCTACGAATAATCAAATCAGGACCTGTGCGAAAAATATCATGACCAACCCAAGAGTAATTAGCACTCTGTGTAATAATTTTTCATTTTTCATGAGGTGACAAATGAGACGATAACTTCCTATTAGCCAGATAGTTTTCCATATCCACAAACCATGGGGTATTGATAGAAAGGGAAAATAGGTACTCATATGGGAAACTATCATCTACAGGGATATCATCATCCTCATTTTTTATTTGGGAAATAAAGTCAGCTACTACATTATCTTTCCTGGGTCGGTCAAGCAGAGTGATATTAAATTCTTGCAATAACAAGAGCCACCTAGTCACTCGACCATTAGTTATAGGTCTGTTCATGAGGAAACTAATGGTGGAATGATCGGTGTGTAAAAATACTTCATAACCTGTAATGTAATGACGAAACTTGTTAATAGCATGAACAACTGCCAAGAACTCTTTCTCGGTGACTGTGTAGTTTAACTTGGTAGGGGACAAGTTCTTGCTTACAAAATAAATAGCATAGGATGGTTGGTCCTCTTTCTTCCCTAATACCCCTCCTATTGTGGTGTTAGAGGCATCAGTGGATATATGAAATGGGAGAGTCCAATTAGGCCCTCTAAGAACTGGTGCCACAGACAACTTAGCTTTCAGGGTTTTGAAGGTAGTTTGACACTACTCAGTCCAAACAAAATCAACATCTTTTATCAATAATCCAAACACAGGTGCAGCAATATTTGTAAAATTTTCAATAAACCGCTAGTTATATCTGACATGTTTAAGAAAGATTCTCACCTCTTTTTGAGTCTCCAGGGGTGGAAGTCTAATAATGACCTCAATCTTTGCAGTATTGACTTTTATCCCTTCAGATGAAACATGATGTCCTAGAAAGACTCCTTCATTTAACAACATTTTGCATTTTTCATGGCTCAGAGATAGGTTCATTTCCTGACATCTGATGAGGACTTTTTCTAAGTTGTCTAAGGCTTCCTGGTAAGTGTTTCCATAGACTGTGAAGTCATCCATGTAGACCTCCACACAATCATGAATAAGATAAGAAAATATCCCTAGTATTGCTCGTTGAAATGTGGTAGGAGCATTACACAATCCGAATGGTAAGACCCTATAGGCATGGGTGCCCCAAGGACAAGTAAAGGTAGTCTTGTCCTATTCCTTGGGTGTTATAAGAATCTGGTTGTACCCACTGTACCCATCTATAAAGGAGTAATACTTCTTTCCAGACAAGGTATCTAGAACTTGGTCAATGAAAGGGAGAGGAAAGTAGTCTTTCAGAGTGGCCTTGTTGAGTTCCCGAAAATCAACACAAATTATTCATTTCCCAGTCACTTTTTTTAGAACCACTACAAGAGGGGATACCCACTTACTATCGGAGATGGGATAGATAAATCCGACATTTAGCAACTTTTGAATCTCCTCCTTGACTATGTCTTTGAGTGATGGGTTCATCCTTCTCTGGGGTCGCCTAACAGGTGTCACTTCCCCCTGGGTGTATATGTGATGGATTCATGTGTCATGGTGTATACCCTTCATGTTAGTGTATTCCTAGGCAAATGCTCCTATTTTTTCTTTAAGAATATCTACTAATTGTTTATGTTGGTCTGTATCTAGCCTGGATTTTATATGTAAAAAATTCCCTGGACTAATCTCGTATGGCATAGTATAAGACATGGCTCATCTATTTAGAAAATAAAATATGTTGAAGACAAAATGGATGGGTCTAATTGTTCTTGAAATTCTTCCCCAAACATGTACTCAAATTGGGGAAAAGATTGTGGAAAATCCACACATGTGATAGCAGAAATGAACTAGTTTAGCACATTTTCTGGTGTATGCTCCTGAAGTGCCCTTGCATGGTCACTAGGAAATACGGGTTCTTCCTAGTCTTCATTCTCATATGGACATTCAATCCACTATATATTCTCCATAATAGGTTGATCTAGAGGGTAAATGGTGAGCTTCTGGATAGAGAGACCATTCGAGATGGTCATTTCTCTTTCTCTACAACCAATAAATGCATTGGTTGTGGCTGGCCAAGGTCTTTCCAAAATAACGAGGTAGCCTTTGGCAGGATCCTTTGAGTGAATGATAAGAAAATCTACTGGGTACTCCTATGAGGCTAAACTAACCATGATATCATCTAAAATTCCTTCAGGTATAACCCTAGTTTTATCTGTTAATTCCAAAATGATTGGGGTAGGTCGAAGAAGAGGTTGTAACTATAATTGTTCCAAGGTAGTAGCGGTCATAACATTGATGGCTGCCCCTAGGTCTATGAGATTGTTTCCAATGGAGACCTAATTAATGGTTATGGTCACTACGGGGTTTCCTGGGTTCCCATGTTTTGCTAGTTTTGGCTACTTTGATATGTATTCGGAAAGCACTCCTACCAAATGTATTGTAGGGGGGTCCTTTTGCTTCCTACCTGGCTTCTTGATACACAATTATTTGACTACCTTACTATAGATTGGAATGTATTTAATGGCTTGAGGTAGAGGAATATTGACACAAATATTTTTCAATTCATTCAAAATGTCAAATTCTAGTCGGGTGGTAGGTTTCTCCATTACCAATCGGTCTAGATAAGGAGGGACCTTCGTAATTTGTAACGGTTCATTTTGGGGAATCTTGGGTTCTTAATTCTTAGGGATAATAACATCTTCCCACCTAGTGTCATCCATGGGTTGTTTGGTGGTTTCTTCTTCTTCTTCTTCCTGGATGACTACTGAGGGTCTCTGCCTCTCCAGAACTTTTCCCGATCTTAGTTGAATTTCCTGTAATGGAATAGGAGTAATAACATATGTCAGAAAGGCCTACATCTCAACATTGTTAAGAGGTTGAGGGGGATTATTATTGGGATTCGTCACTGGTTGTGCTGGTAATAGTGTCGGTCTCGGGTAGCTTGCATTTTGATATTGTAGCAGTTTTTGTTGTGGAATAGGAGGTAAAGGTGGTGGAACAAAACCTAGAAAAAGTTGCGGAATGTTCGATCAGAACTGAGGATAAGGATGGTTGGACATAGGGATAGGTGGAGCTTGAGTGTTTCCTTGGTTTTGTCCAACCCTCCACCCTTGAATCCAAAGATGTTGGTGTTGAGTAGACCAATTTTTCCAACCTAGTGAGTTCCATTGTTGTTGTTGGTAATAGGGTGGAACTTGAGCCTGTAGATCCAGGTATGTGGGTTGATTCCTAGGCTACCATGGCCTCCTAGGTGCATAAGAAGACTCCCTAGGATCTCCACTCCTATATATGGCTAATAAACTAGGCAATGATGGGCATTTTTCAGTCACATGGTCTTCTGTATAGAAGCCACAAACTGAAATGTTATCTAATGGGCACTCCCTTGAGGTATGCTTCCTCCTGCATCTTGGGAAATATATGCTCATTGCTACATTTTCCTCCTCCTGTCTCTTTTTTAGTTTAAGGGTATCCAACTGGGAACCTATTATGCTTAAGATGTTAGTCTTAAAGCTTTCTAAAAGGTTCCCTATCTCTGATCTCATAATACTACCTGGACTAATTGGTTTTAAGCTTCTATTGTAAGGGTCTCTAACATTCTTTCCTGTTTTGGCTCTACTCCTTGAGTAATTTTTACACATTTAACAAATTTCAGCAAATGGTTTATGAGAGATGTCACCTGATGCCATCAGGTTAAGCATCTCTAAATATTCCTCTGAAATTCCCTTAAGGAAAAGAGCCCTAATTACATCCTCTGGGAGGTCAAGGTATTTTGACTTATGGGAGATATAACCAAATCTTTCCATATAATCTTCGAGGGTCTCATCTTCTAATTGTTGGATTTTAAAAATGTCATTACGAGAGTCTTTGTTCTTGCATTAGTCTTGGTACTTCTTGAGAAATATGTCTTTCATGGCTTCCCAAGACCTAATACTAGATTCTCCCAACCCCATGAACCATCTTAGTGCAGAGTCTTTCACAGTGGCAGGAAAGAGTTTTAATTTCTGGGCATCTTGTATGTAGTTGTAGCTCCTACACAAGATGTCAAATTCAAATAGGAAGGTATCTAGATCTTCACTGTTTTTACTGTAAAAGGTAGGCACTGCTGAGAGAGGAATATTTATCATGTTGACATTCGGAGTGGTGTCTAAAATAGGAAATCCAAAGGTAGTTTTGGTTTGGTTTACAGTTTCTTCTTCCTCCCCATGTCTTACACTATTATGGTCCTCCTGATAACCCATATTGGCTTGGTTTCCAAAAAGAGAGTACCTAAGTGGTTTTATCTTTGAAGAGAACAAGGTTTCCCTTTGATGAAAAGATCTTCCTACTGATTGGATGTTTGGGACTCTACTCGATCCGGTTGATATTATTGGTGCCAAAGTTTCTGTGTCAATTTGAGAGATAATTACATTGGTTGAACTACCAAACAAAAGATTCACCTGTTCAGGTTCTATGATATCCTCAAAGTTAGGATTTCCTGGTGGTGGTGTAAAAGAAAAGGCTGAATTGTTTGGTTCTGTGGAAGGCTCGAGTCATCTTGCCTCCTGTCCCAATATGTTTGATGCTTCAATTTCTTGTTCTATAGTGCTCCCTGTGTTAGTCCTCTCAGAGACTATCTTAGCTCTTTGGGTTGAGCTAGTTCTTGTTTTTCGGTATCGGTCTGCGGATTTTATGAGCAGAACGTTCCTTCCCCCAAAGAGATCGGAAGGAACCTTGGTTGAAAGGTACGATTTTGATTTAATGTATCTACCTTGTGGGTCTCTAGGCCTATTCATGAAAGAAAGCAAAAACAAAAAGAAAAATCTACCATTTGATTCTTAGGTCTATTCATGAAAAATAAAATCAAAAAGAAAAATTACCATTGGGATTCGGGGAACCTGCTATAGCAGATGCGCAGGTTCTTACCTCTCATCTTAAAGTTCCCCCACCACCAAACTAATGCTAAGGTCTAGAAATGATCTAATTCCTAACTACTTCTTACCTTGAGAGAACTCCCTGGCAACAGCGCCAAAAATGATGGGTGTTCTATATGCATTAAAAACATAGTAAAATCCCTCAATTAAATTTTCAACCCAACATAAGTAAACTTATAGTTGTAGCAAAATATATGCCAAAGGTAGAAGGCTGGTAGGAGTATGGTCTAACTAAGGAAGGCAGCTATCTAAGGCTAAGCTACTCAAGCAAATCTTATCTACTGAGAAAACCCTACTAAGCAAATTGAAACTAGGTAACCTAAGTACTTTTGGGCCAAGGGTTGATGGATAGTTCCTAAGAAAGCAAATGAAAACTCTATGTAAAGCAAACTAGTTTAACAATAAGCAAAAGAAAACTACTAAGCATAATAAGCAAATGAAAAAAGAAAATTATTTTAACTTGCCAACGTACATCCAATGAGAAACTACCCTATGAAAGCAAATAAATAAGCAAAAGAAAAAGCACCTATCTAACATTTAAAGCAAATAGACAAACTAGCAAAGACACCTAACTAACCTACTAAAGCAAAAAACAAGTAAACAAAGGCACCTAACTAACCTACTAAAGAAAAATACAAGTAAGCAAAGGCAACTAACTACTACAAGCAATCAAAGTAAAACTTCTCATTGAACAACTATCTAGCCTAAGAGGCAAGTGGACTAAATGCTTAATGCAAAACTATTTCTAATGCATGAAAGGGAATCTAAGAGGCAACTGGACTAAATGCTTAATGCAATGCATGAAAAAAAATCTATTATATTGAAAGCAAGAAAGACTAACAACTATTTCTTAATCTATGATAAGCAAACTACTATCTAATCTATCAAAGCAAAGTCTATCTATCCTACAACAGCAATAAAACTTTATTCTAATATATGAAAGCAAGAAACTATATCTATGAAAGCAGGAAAACTATTCTTTAACCTATGATAATTCAAATATAATGTTGGTGGTTGTGTCAATGTCTTCGGTGTCGAATAATATCTCTATGGCACTTGACAACAAAGGACAGTTCCAATGGTATAAGCTCAATACTAATCTCAATGGAAAAATAAAAGGTGTGGAGTAAACAATCCAATGAAAACTTAGCCATGACAAAAATAATGTTAAATACACTACATATTCATGTACAAACCATAAACAACATAACGAGATCATCATTATACTTCTACACTATGTAAGCAAAACTATATTAATCAACCATTAACTAAGATATGTAATTGCATTTTAATTCTATGAAAGGAGATTGCATAAAACAAAACTAGACTATGTCTATTCTAACCATTCAAACTGCAATAAAGAAATGACTAAAAACATAAATTAAAAACTGATATTAAAAAGTAATCTAACAATTATATTAACCAACAACTAATTAAACAAGTTCTATATAAAAATTAGATGAGAAATCTATGATTAAAAACTGGAATTAAATCTCTCCATCCATCAATCCTTGTCAAAAGAAAACCCAAATTAAAAACTCTATTTTATCTAATTAAAAATCTGTTTTAAACTTAACTGTAAAATCATAAAAGAAAGAAAAATCTAAATGCATATGGGGTTAGTATTAAGAGAGAGAGACTTGCAAGTATTTTCCTAGTATATAAAATCAATGCATGCTAATATGTATCAACATCTAACCTGCAAAACAATTAAAACAATTAAACTACAACAAACTCGTTAGCATAATAAAAAACATACATGTACAGGAAAATAAAAAGAGTAGTTAAATTAAGAATTGCATAAACAACACACTGATAGTCACTAGACTACTGGTGGGGCCCCTAGCAATTCGTGGCTACTTCCTATGAGCACACCACGAGCTTAACAAAGCGAATTCACCATCAAAACTTGAAAACACAGTTCTGGCATAATTCTGGCAATGTAAAATATCAAAAACAGAGGAAAACAAGTTTGTCTCCAATACAATGGTTCTTCTACTTGCTTAACAATCTTATGACCATCCTAGTAGTATTTATAATCTTACAGACCAATTGGTTGACCACGAGAGGGCGAACCACTTCTAATTTTGGCAAAATACAATAAATGATGCCCTAACTGACAAAACAAAGAAAGCCAATAATCGTCCTCTTTGGACAACTGAAACTAAGTTGTCTGGAGTTCTGTAGCTGGAGGGGGTGATCATGAACAAAACCCATGTTCCCGATTCGCCCAACACTAGACTCCAATGCCATAACCACCAACTCGCCTTCCATTTCTGTGCAATACGGAATGTTGGACAAAGTGCCAGATCAAGTGTCATATCAAGTGCTGGATCAAGTGCTGGTACTAGAAACATAGTGTGTTTTCTCCCTGTAACACCAAAAAAACGTGTATTAGCTCTTGGAAATCATAAAACATGATGAACTATACTTGATTCATTCATTAAACATGAATTACACGTACCTTATGGCGATCATACCATTTTATCATGAAATTCTTCAAAAACCTCCTTTAAAGTATGAAAAACACATATGTACATGCGGCAAAAGTGTATAATAACCATCATAAAAGTGATCATATCTCAGGCCCAACAAGTGTCTTCATTGGACCATGTAGATCATCATGTACTAGGTCCAAAACTCCTTTGGTTCGCCATGCTTTATCAGTACAAATGAATTTCGATGTTGTTTTCCCATCTGCTAGCATGTACATACATTTTGACATTCTTGAATGAATGGAAGATGATCCTCCATATTAGTCTTACTATGTACGGATAAATATTGATAACTTAGATATATATAGTTTCCATGCCATAGTACATTGGTATTCTCTACCACAGGTAGTGCATGTGTTTCTACTATCTTTAGATCAACAAGTTTATACAACCCTTTCTCACCAATACCAACAGTGGAAACTAAGAATTCTTGGATCTACCAATAATTGTTGACAATACCCATTTTCTTCAATGCCATCAACCTACTATATGGATTACTATCCACTACTTCATATCTCATATCCTTCACTTTCGAGCATCTCATAGGCACACCTTTTACACTATAGGAAATATGCTTCGCTTGATGTTGCAACTTAGTAAGGTGAAACTAAATTTTATCATATGACTATGATAATGATAATGTTGATTTAAGGCCTTCCAAAGTATCCACTAGTTCCTTCACTTGTTCATCCCTGCTTGTTTCTACTAATGTTGTCATTTTGTCTAATGAAGTCTAGTATGTGTAACTAACATTATACAACTTAACCATGGGGAAAATAATTACTCCCTCTATGGTATCATATGGGAAGCTTATATTCCACCATAAATCCTTATTGTGTGCATGGAACTAATGTATCATTGACACGGTGGAAAGTCTCAACGTTTAGCACAATTTGATATGAAGGACTTGGGGGTTGAAAAATCTATCTTAGGAATGGATATCATGAGAGATAGAGAAAATAAAAGGCTTTGTTTGAGTTAAAGTAAGTATGTAAACTATGTGCTAGAACATTTTCACATCGCGGATTGCAGACATTTGAGTGTTCCAATTTTTGTGAGAACTAAACTTTAAGTTGAACAATGTCCTACAACACTCATAGAGATGGAGGATATTGATTTTGTTCCTTATGTTAGTGCAGTTGGTATTTTGATGTATGTTATGGTTTGTACTAGACTAGACATTGCCCAAGTAGTTGGAGTCTTAAGTTGATTCATGGCTAATCCTAGACATGAAAAATGGGATATAATGAAGAGGTTTGGGTATTTGTGAGGTACTTCTAAATTTTACATTTGCTATCATAGTGATGTTTCAAGGGAACCACACTCTGTGTATATATAGGGTTATTGTTGGACACACCTACCACACTTAGAGGGGGGGTGAATGAGTGTGGGGATCTTTTTTCAAAAACTTCCCTCTTACACGAAACTCATTAGTTAGCATTCAACATTTACTCATTACTCATTTCTATCATTAATAATCAGTTAGATGTGAATACATATCAGCAACATATATCAACAATATATCATCAACAAATCATCTCCACAAGGAACACAAGATGTATGTACATTTTTTCTTTTTATTATGGACTTCAATCCGGGGTTTTTTCAGCAACAACTGAATAGAGTAAAACTCTACAAGAGCACCAGCTCTATATGCAAGACTCAACTTACATTCTCAGAACCAACTGCGATGAGGCAACAATCCTCAACAGATATCAATCTGTATCATAAACAAGAGCATCAACCATGCACCAACATGTGCCAAACAACCTATAATCAACCTGTACCATAAACAAGTGCATCCAACCATGTACCAAGTATATAACAATAATGTGACAACTACTCATAAACAATGACTCATCAATATGTACCAACATCATCAACTATACACCTCATGTATGTGCCAACTCATCAATTGTTTGTCTCAACCATGACTAGTTTTGGATTAGTCAACAACCCTAACTTGAAATAATAATAAATTTGTACCTGTACTGAATAAAGATTTGAAACTTATATACAATGTTGTTCAATGGGTTATATGCATTTCCTCCAAGTGGCACTACTTGGAACCTCTCAAAAAATGAGTTATAGAAAAAATGGCATACCTTGCTGAATTTTGTCTTATTCTAGAGATCGACCTTATAGAGTGTTCCCCGCACAAATTGTTTCATGAAATGATCTGAAATTGTTACAAAGAATAATATAGACTATAATATAACCAACACAATTGGTCTCATTGAATTTGGATCTGTTATGAATAATTTATGACGTTTTTACCCGAAACACCTGATTTTGACTAGTTTCAGGACTAGCCACAAACCCTATTTTCCATGGAGTGTAACTCCGAAACTACAACGACACACAAGATGAATTTTTAACCATAGATACTTGGCTATGTTGTATCACTTGCATAGCAATTTTAGGATCTGAATCATTATATAAAACAAGTTATAGCGAAAATGGTGAGATGACTTGTAAATAACATACCTTAGAAAGCACCATCAAAAGAATTTATCCTTCCTTGCATTTCAGCCTTCTTTTCTTCACTTTCCTCAGAATTTCAGCTTAGATATCCTTGTTTACCTCATTCACCTATAGATCTTCAATATCCTCAAGTGTTCCACACCAAAAATGCTCAAGAAGCTCTCACAAGAAGCTCTCCATCAATACTCCAAAATATATTCCCACCAGAAGCTCTCCATTGATCCAAAAAAAGGATGATCTACAAGAGACCATTGTTATCTTATTTATAATTTCATCATTTAGGTCACTTAACCCATTTCTAGGTCACTTAACCTATTTTCCTTATTTTAGGGTTAACCACTTTCCATAAATAGAAAGTTCTCCAATACTTTAACATTTAAATATTCCTTCTTGATTTTGTCACCTTACTTTA
>ML831616.1:14857-57389 GCA_009831015.1 Picea engelmannii | reverse complement strand
TTTTAATGCATATAGAACACCCATCATTTTTGGCGCTGTTGCCAGGGAGTTCTCTCAAGGTAAGAAGTAGTTAGGAATTAGATCATTTCTAGACCTTAGCATTAGTTTGGTGGTGGGGGAACTTTAAGATGAGAGGTAAGAACCTGCGCATCTGCTATAGCAGGTTCCCCGAATCCCAATGGTAATTTTTCTTTTTGATTTTATTTTTCATGAATAGACCTAAGAATCAAATGGTAGATTTTTCTTTTTGTTTTTGCTTTCTTTCATGAATAGGCCTAGAGACCCACAAGGTAGATACATTAAATCAAAATCGTACCTTTCAACCAAGGTTCCTTCCGATCTCTTTGGGGGAAGGAACGTTCTGCTCATAAAATCCGCAGACCGATACCGAAAAACAAGAACTAGCTCAACCCAAAGAGCTAAGATAGTCTCTGAGAGGACTAACACAGGGAGCACTATAGAACAAGAAATTGAAGCATCAAACATATTGGGACAGGAGGCAAGATGACTCGAGCCTTCCACAGAACCAAACAATTCAGCCTTTTCTTTTACACCACCACCAGGAAATCCTAACTTTGAGGATATCATAGAACCTGAACAGGTGAATCTTTTGTTTGGTAGTTCAACCAATGTAATTATCTCTCAAATTGACACAGAAACTTTGGCACCAATAATATCAACCGGATCGAGTAGAGTCCCAAACATCCAATCAGTAGGAAGATCTTTTCATCAAAGGGAAACCTTGTTCTCTTCAAAGATAAAACCACTTAGGTACTCTCTTTTTGGAAACCAAGCCAATATGGGTTATCAGGAGGACCATAACAGTGTAAGACATGGGGAGGAAGAAGAAACTGTAAACCAAACCAAAAATACCTTTGGATTTCCAATTTTAGACACCACTCCGAATGTCAACATGATAAATATTCCTCTCTCAGCAGTGCCTACCTTTTACAGTAAAAATAGTGAAGATCCAGATACCTTCCTATTTGAATTTGACATCTTGTGTAGGAGCTACAACTACATACAAGATGCCCAGAAATTAAAACTCTTTCCTGCCACTGTGAAAGACTCTGCACTAAGATGGTTCATGGGGTTGGGAGAATCTAGTATTAGGTCTTGGGAAGCCATGAAAGACATATTTCTCAAGAAGTACCAAGACTAATGCAAGAACAAAGACTCTCGTAATGACATTTTTAAAATCCAACAATTAGAAGATGAGACCCTCGAAGATTATATGGAAAGATTTGGTTATATCTCCCATAAGTCAAAATACCTTGACCTCCCAGAGGATGTAATTAGGGCTCTTTTCCTTAAGGGAATTTCAGAGGAATATTTAGAGATGCTTAACCTGATGGCATCAGGTGACATCTCTCATAAACCATTTGCTGAAATTTGTTAAATGTGTAAAAATTACTCAAGGAGTAGAGCCAAAACAGGAAAGAATGTTAGAGACCCTTACAATAGAAGCTTAAAACCAATTAGTCCAGGTAGTATTATGAGATCAGAGATAGGGAACCTTTTAGAAAGCTTTAAGACTAACATCTTAAGCATAATAGGTTCCCAGTTGGATACCCTTAAACTAAAAAAGAGACAGGAGGAGGAAAATGTAGCAATGAGCATATATTTCCCAAGATGCAGGAGGAAGCATACCTCAAGGGAGTGCCCATTAGATAACATTTCAGTTTGTGGCTTCTATACAGAAGACCATGTGACTGAAAAATGCCCATCATTGCCTAGTTTATTAGCCATATATAGGAGTGGAGATCCTAGGGAGTCTTCTTATGCACCTAGGAGGCCATGGTAGCCTAGGAATCAACCCACATACCTGGATCTACAGGCTCAAGTTCCACCCTATTACCAACAACAACAATGGAACTCACTAGGTTGGAAAAATTGGTCTACTCAACACCAACATCTTTGGATTCAAGGGTGGAGGGTTGGACAAAACCAAGGAAACACTCAAGCTCCACCTATCCCTATGTCCAACCATCCTTATCCTCAGTTCTGATCGAACATTCCGCAACTTTTTCTAGGTTTTGTTCCACCACCTTTACCTCCTATTCCACAACAAAAACTGCTACAATATCAAAATGCAAGCTACCCGAGACCGACACTATTACCAGCACAACCAGTGACGAATCCCAATAATAATCCCCCTCAACCTCTTAACAATGTTGAGATGTAGGCCTTTCTGACATATGTTATTACTCCTATTCCATTACAGGAAATTCAACTAAGATCGGGAAAAGTTCTGGAGAGGCAGAGACCCTCAGTAGTCATCCAGGAAGAAGAAGAAGAAGAAACCACCAAACAACCCATGGATGACACTAGGTGGGAAGATGTTATTATCCCTAAGAATTAAGAACCCAAGATTCCCCAAAATGAACCGTTACAAATTACGAAGGTCCCTCCTTATCTAGACCGATTGGTAATGGAGAAACCTACCACCCGACTAGAATTTGACATTTTGAATGAATTGAAAAATATTTGTGTCAATATTCCTCTACCTCAAGCCATTAAATACATTCCAATCTATAGTAAGGTAGTCAAATAATTGTGTATCAAGAAGCCAGGTAGGAAGCAAAAGGACCCCCCTACAATACATTTGGTAGGAGTGCTTTCCGAATACATATCAAAGTAGCCAAAACTAGCAAAACATGGGAACCCAGGAAACCCCGTAGTGACCATAACCATTAATTAGGTCTCCATTGGAAACAATCTCATAGACCTAGGGGCAGCCATCAATGTTATGACCGCTACTACCTTGGAACAATTATAGTTACAACCTCTTCTTCGACCTACCCCAATCATTTTGGAATTAACAGATAAAACTAGGGTTATACCTGAAGGAATTTTAGATGATATCATGGTTAGTTTAGCCTCATAGGAGTACCCAGTAGATTTTCTTATCATTCACTCAAAGGATCCTGCCAAAGGCTACCTCGTTATTTTGGAAAGACCTTGGCCAGCCACAACCAATGCATTTATTGGTTGTAGAGAAAGAGAAATGACCATCTCGAATGGTCTCTCTATCCAGAAGCTCACCATTTACCCTCTAGATCAACCTATTATGGAGAATATATAGTGGATTGAATGTCCATATGAGAATGAAGACTAGGAAGAACCCGTATTTCCTAGTGACCATGCAAGGGCACTTCAGGAGCATACACCAGAAAATGTGCTAAACTAGTTCATTTCTGCTATCACATGTGTGGATTTTCCACAATCTTTTCCCCAATTTGAGTACATGTTTGGGGAAGAATTTCAAGAACAATTAGACCCATCCATTTTGTCTTCAACATATTTTATTTTCTAAATAGATGAGCCATGTCTTATACTATGCCATACGAGATTAGTCCAGGGAATTTTTTACATATAAAATCCAGGCTAGATACAGACCAACATAAACAATTAGTAGATATTCTTAAAGAAAAAATAGGAGCATTTGCCTAGGAATACACTAACATGAAGGGTATACACCATGACACATGAATCCATCACATATACACCCAGGGGGAAGTGACACCTGTTAGGCGACCCCAGAGAAGGATGAACCCATCACTCAAAGACATAGTCAAGGAGGAGATTCAAAAGTTGCTAAATGTCGGATTTATCTATCCCATCTCCGATAGTAAGTGGGTATCCCCTCTTGTAGTGGTTCTAAAAAAAGTGACTGGGAAATGAATAATTTGTGTTGATTTTCGGGAACTCAACAAGGCCACTCTGAAAGACTACTTTCCTCTCCCTTTCATTGACCAAGTTCTAGATACCTTGTCTGGAAAGAAGTATTACTCCTTTATAGATGGGTACAGTGGGTACAACCAGATTCTTATAACACCCAAGGAATAGGACAAGACTACCTTTACTTGTCCTTGGGGCACCCATGCCTATAGGGTCTTACCATTCGGATTGTGTAATGCTCCTACCACATTTCAACGAGCAATACTAGGGATATTTTCTTATCTTATTCATGATTGTGTGGAGGTCTACATGGATGACTTCACAGTCTATGGAAACACTTACCAGGAAGCCTTAGACAACTTAGAAAAAGTCCTCATCAGATGTCAGGAAATGAACCTATCTCTGAGCCATGAAAAATGCAAAATGTTGTTAAATGAAGGAGTCTTTCTAGGACATCATGTTTCATCTGAAGGGATAAAAGTCAATACTGCAAAGATTGAGGTCATTATTAGACTTCCACCCCTGGAGACTCAAAAAGAGGTGAGAATCTTTCTTAAACATGTCAGATATAACTAGCGGTTTATTGAAAATTTTACAAATATTGCTGCACCTGTGTTTGGATTATTGATAAAAGATGTTGATTTTGTTTGGACTGAGTAGTGTCAAACTACCTTCAAAACCCTGAAAGCTAAGTTGTCTGTGGCACCAGTTCTTAGAGGGCCTAATTGGACTCTCCCATTTCATATATCCACTGATGCCTCTAACACCACAATAGGAGGGGTATTAGGGAAGAAAGAGGACCAACCATCCTATGCTATTTATTTTGTAAGCAAGAACTTGTCCCCTACCAAGTTAAACTACACAGTCACCGAGAAAGAGTTCTTGGCAGTTGTTCATGCTATTAACAAGTTTCGTCATTACATTACAGGTTATGAAGTATTTTTACACACCGATCATTCCACCATTAGTTTCCTCATGAACAGACCTATAACTAATGGTCGAGTGACTAGGTGGCTCTTGTTATTGCAAGAATTTAATATCACTCTGCTTGACCGACCCAGGAAAGATAATGTAGTAGCTGACTTTATTTCCCAAATAAAAAATGAGGATGATGATATCCCTGTAGATGATAGTTTCCCATATGAGTACCTATTTTCCCTTTCTATCAATACCCCATGGTTTGTGGATATGGAAAACTATCTGGCTAATAGGAAGTTATCGTCTCATTTGTCACCTCATGAAAAATGAAAAATTATTACACAGAGTGCTAATTACTCTTGGGTTGGTCATGATATTTTTCGCACAGGTCCTGATTTGATTATTCGTAGATGTGTCCGAGAAGACGAGGTACCTTCTATACTACGAAGTTTTCATGATGGATCATGTGGTGGCCATTTTTCTGAAAAACATACAACATATAAGGTATTACATTCAGGTTACTATTGGCCTAGCATTTTCAAAGATGATGCCAAGTATGTGAGAAGTTGTGATAGTTTCCAAAGGATAGGAAGACCTACGTCATCTAACAAAATTCCTTTGCAAGCCCAAGTTATGATAGAACCCTTTGAAAAATGGGCCCTCAACTTTGTAGGACCAATTTCACCCATGTCTTGTAGGAAGAACTATATTTTGGTTTGTATGGACTATGTCACCAAATGGGTAGAGGCAAAATGCCTATTCAGGGCCACAAAGAAGTCTATTGTCGAATTTATCTATGAAGACATCTTTACTCACTTAGGTGCCCCTCGTGAAATTGTTACCGACCAAGGCACTCAATTTACTTCCACGATGATGAAGGAGCTAATAGAGAAATGTGGGATTAAACACCGTAAATCATCTCCATACCACCTGCAAGCCAATGGTCAGGTATAATCCACAAACAAAGTTTTGGAAGCCATCTTGACCAAGACTGTTCATTTACATCACCGAGATTGGGTTGATAGGCTCCCAAAGGCTTTGTGAGCATGCCAGACTACCTACAGAAATACCATTGGACATACTGTTGGACAACTGAGAGGGGGGGGTGAATTAGTTGTTACCGTGCTTAAAAAATTATGCTTCTTTTAAAATCTTTGAAGAAACACTAAATGATGATCACAATAATGCAGGGAAATAAACAATGGCACATTCAACATCAGTCACATATATGAGAAACACAGAGACAGATATTTCCCAAGGAAACCCATACAGGGTAAAAACCTCTTTTTCTTAATATGATAAGTAATAGTTACATTCTTTACATTATCATACATATGAGCGCCAACTCATAATGAGGCTACAACCTCAGTTTTGCAAGCTGCTACTTACTGAGAACACCAAATCTATGTTTTCTCTAGCACCCACTAGAAGGAAGCACCCACTCCCTGGTTTCTCTAGCACCGACTAGAAGGAAGCACCAACTCCCCGAGTGTTTCCAGCACCAACTGGATGGAAGCACCAACTTCCAATCATACAGGCACCAACCTATATAACAGAGAACAAGAGTTCTCCCTTGCACCACCCTACCACCTTGGTTTCTCTGGTTGCAACCAGATGGAAGCTACAACTCCCTGTATTCAAGCACCCACTTGAACCTATGAGGACAACAGTCCTCCCTAGCACCTCCCTTCCACCCTGAAATATAAATCTTTGCTACTGAAACTTATTACATTGATATAATGTTCAAGAGTGGCTTACTAGACTCATCACTGTTCTGTTGCATTTCGTTGCTCTGTCTGCCTCATTGCCTTCCTGCACACATGACTTGTATTGTCTGTACTTTTTCTTTTTATGCTCCCTGTGCCATCTCCATTCATTGCACAATTCCTCTTCTGTTCAATTCATCTGCTGCACTCTCCTCCTTCTTCACACATGAATCACCTTCAACAACAACAACCACAACAACTCCAACAACAACAAAAACCACATCTCTTATTTGTACCGTATACTTATAGCTTCTATGCAACTTGTGCATGGAATATTATCCATTCCTCTGCATGCTCACACCATGCCAATTTCCTCCACAACTCGAGTGCTCTGTCTGATCATCATCGTGACTCTTTATCTTCTTTGGCCATTTTCCCACTCGTTCAACATCACTATATGTTATGCTGAGATTCCTCAGCCTCTCTGGCAGTTGAGACTCTTTGTCTTCTTTGTGACAATCGATCTCACCTTCTCTGTTCCAGTTACAAGCTTCAATTCTCTTCCATCTATCAATCGCCTGTATCAATAATCCTCAATCCACTGGAAGATGCCTTGAGACTCTTCATCTTCTTTGGCGATCACAATCATTCCTCTTCGAGTCCTCTAACAGAGATCATCATTTGTTTTAGCTGTTACACTGAGAAGCACAAAAGTAACCCTTCAATCTTGTTCAACTTCACATGAACCATTGGATTAAGAATAAAGAATCTTGTGCCTGTTTCGCCATTTCATAATTTGGCATTTCGGGATCCCTGTGGTGAAGCTTAGCACCTCTAGATTCTTCCTCCATCTTCCATCAATGTGCCCAATGGTTGTGACCATGCACTTATGCATAAAGTGCTTTCATGATTTTACATTTCGTGAATCTGGAGATGAGTCATCTCGACTCTCCAAGTCGTGATCCCCGAAACCTCAAAATGGAGCTTATCTGAACTGACTCCTTCCCTTCTTGTGACCACTGACAGTGACCATAGGCTGTGCCAAAAGGCACTTCATATTTTGTGAGTTTCCACACCATGCTCTGTTGACTTCAAGTCAATGAAATTCCAATCGCTTGCCACTTGTCCTATGATTCGACGGTTCAGATCTGATCTTGATTCAACAACTTAGATCATATCGTGATTTCACATATCGCAATTTCAATTTTCTTGTGGTTATGTTTCTTTCCTCTCCAAGTCGCGATTCATGAAACTCTGAAATGGAGTCGGATCAATGGTCAATATCACACCTTGATCTGACGGCTGCGATTAAATTGCGATTTTGAATATCATTGTTCCTAAGATGGAGGTTCTTGTCACTCCAAGTCACGATAGGAAAAGCTCCGAGATGGAGCTCAGATCAACGGTCCACGTTCTTGGTGATCCGATGGTCCTGATCTTTTCACGATCTCGCATCTCGCTGTTCCTTAGATGGAGATTCTCATCACTCCAAGTTGCGATAGGCGAGATTCCGAGATGGAGCTCAGATCAATGGTCCTCATTCTTGGTGATCTGACGGTCCTGATCTTTTCATGATCTCGCATCTTGCTGATCCTTAGATGGAGATTCTCATCACTCCAAGTCGTGATAGGTGAAACTTTGAGATGGAGCTTTGACATGCTCTGATCTTCTGCCATGTGTCCCTCTTGGATCAACGGTCAAGATTTTATCGGGACTTCGCAACTCCACGAGCCTTCGTTGTGCCTGATCAACGGTCCATATTTGGCCTCAATCTAACAGTTGAGATTATTTCGCTATTTCGCATATCGCGAATTCAAGAAGTTAGGGAACCCCGTTCCTTTGACTTTCCAGTCAGCGACATGACGATCTTCCGCCACGCGTCCTCTTGATCAACGGTCCATGACTGTCCCCGATGGACGACCAGGATTCCTTCACAGTTTTGGGGAGTTGGATGACTCTTGGACTTATCCGCCTTGCAACTTCACCATATCTAATGGCTATTGAGCCTTTGTAGATACCCCAGATCCTACGACCCATATATTCTCGTGATTTCGCCACTTCATGATTTCGCTGCTTCATGATTTCTTCCACCTTCGCAATTTCTCCGCTTCATAATTTCATCCACCTTGCGATTTCGTCACTTCACGATTTCTCCACTTCCGTGGTGAAGTGTTTCGACACTTCAACTCCTGGTATCCAAAATTCTAAAATGGAGTTTACTCTTCCATTATCACTGCACTATTGATCATGCTGATCTTTGCCATCGTTGTTCTTGCCATCAATGACAAGCTCACTCCCAACTGTAAACCTTCCAATAATCCTCTGCACTATCTCTTATGAACTTATCGAGCTTGCTCTACAACGTCTTCCTAAAATACTTCTGATACTTCTTCTTGTACTCATGTCATCTTCACAGCTATACTTGCCATCAATGACAAGCATACAATGTCTGTTAAACATTTTCCAACAATCTCCCGCTTTGGCATTGATGGCAACAAAGGCACCCAAATTATTTTCCACCCCTTTGACATCAATGTCAAAGAGAACATGCTCCCCTTGAGTTGTGGCAATAATTTTAGGAGGTATCAGATATTAAGACAAACACAAACTCCCCCTAACAGGAAGGACTCTCTTATTTGAGGCCTACAGATGTTTGTATCCAAACCAGAGTCTTGTTTTTCTAATTCTTGGACCTGTTCATCTTCAGCTTCCACTGTATCCTCTGTAGAATACTCAAAATTGCTCACCTCTCTTACTCAGACTCCTTCATCAACCTTTTCTTCTCATGAGTGGATGACTCCCCCTGTCACTGTTATCTCTCTTCTTCTGACTCTTTTCCCCTTTTGTTCCTAAAGGTTAACTTTCCTTGACAAGGTCTTTCCTCTTGTTATCTCTACAGGATGTCATGTATATCATTTTGTAAAACAAAATGCTATTGTTGAAGAGGTTGCTATCCCACTGACACTCTGCGTAATTTTTGCTTGTTACTATTCAAACAAACCTTGGATCTCCCCATTGATTCTCATCGATTTCTAATGCTGCAATTTCATATTTCTTCCATGATGCATACAATCCAAGGTTTTATGTCCATATTCAATCACAAGAGAAAACTGCTACAGCCACTCTCATACCTGCTTTTCTGTTTCACAGACAAAGGACCTGTATTAGGTTTCTTAGGAGTATTGTTTTTTTCTTTGTTATATCCAATACCAAATTTGTCATTTGGTGATCTCTGACTATCCAAGATCTTATCCAGGGTCATGGAGTTGTTTAAGGACTTTATTTGGGTGTCTTCCTTCTCAACCTTCAAGACTTATGCTTCCTGTTTATGACATGGTTCTTCTCCTACTTCATCCATGGGGTTAATGCTAGCTGAACATGATTTTATTGTATCTGAATCTTCTTCTTTACTTGCAGGGGAGGACTCAATTTCAACATTATTGTTTGTCCTTATAATTTTATTCACCACTTGTCCTGAGTTTACATTTACCTTACATTCTTTGGATGTGAGCACCTCTTCACTGCCTCTGTCACATTTTTGACTTGTACTGAGAAAATTATGTTTTAGATCATCCACAAGAAGAACGTATTGGGCATCTCCTTTGTCATTACTCAAACTCATCATCCCTCTATCCTTGATTTTGCCTGGTTCATCATTTTCAAGGATCGCATTTCCTGTTTTTCTTTTACTTATGGACAGTAGCTTATCCTTGTCTCCAGTCACATGCTTGAAACATCCACTGTTTATATTCCCAGAGGCCTTTTTTTTTTGAGTTGAAAGTGCTTGACCACATTTTTCACTATCTTTTCTTTTCCATGTGCTAGCCTTTCTATCTAAGAACTTTATCCTTGGATCTGCTTTGTAATTCTTCAGATGGCAGTTTGCATATTTGTGGCCAAAGTTGTGACAGTTATAGCATTCAATCTCATTGTTCAATAGGTCAAAGTTATTATTGCAGCGTTGTCTACTCATTGACTGTTTATTATTTCTTGACCTCCTCAGTTGCATGTCTCTAGACTTAATTTGGCAATTTTCAATTTGTGATGGTTTGTTACTTGGTTGTATCATTCTTTGTTGTGGAAGATATTTGTTCCTTTGAAATATTAATTGCTCATGTCTAAGTCTTAAGGAACAATTTACAGCTTTGTGACCAAATCTAGAACAGTAGAAACAATTTCCATAGAAAAATTCTTTGTACCTGGAAAGTGGTTGTCTTCTTTGAGGAAATCGATTTCTTCCATGTTGATGATGTCTTTGAGCAAGGAGTGCATTATTTCTTTGTTCTACAGATCAATCATGGCACCTTGTTCTTTACTTGTCCTGGGTGGCTGATTGTCTTCCTTTGTTTCTGCAGGTTTGTTGTTGTCATTGGTTGTATATTTGACATGGACAATAGCTTTGACAAACTTGATGGGTTCTTTGTTTCTTGGTTGACCACTAATTGATCCTTCTTCATAACCCAAACTAGTTCTTAGCTTTGGATTCCTTTGTTGATTCAGAATGGTGGCTAATTCTTTTGAGGCTTTGATACTTGACAAATTCTGATGATACAAGGCTTGAAACTTCTCCATCTCTTTCCTAGTTTTCACTACTTCTTCTTCTTCCAGGGCTTCAGATATTGCCCTCTTTTCTGATAGTTGATGTTTTAGAATATCCTTGATTTTCTTTGCCTCTTCTAATTCCACTTTTAGTAGGGAAAAGTCTTCATCAGGATGTTTACTGTCTTTCTCGAACTGTATCAGCAATTGTTTTTTCTTTCTGTTCTTAATTCTGAGTCTGTCAATCTCTTCCAGTGCACTGATAAGTTCTCCTTCCATATCAACCACAACTTCTTCATCATTCTCATCATTGCCTGTTCTTTCATTATGATAATCCTCTTTGGCCATCAACATGAAGTCATTTACCTTATCTTCACAAGAAGAGTCACTATCAGTGTCTTTTGAGGAGTCATCATCGTTTACACATAAACTCTTCTTCTTATCAAATCTTCTTGATTTGTGCTTCTCTTCATCTTCAGAGTTTTGATCATGTTTCTTGTGTGGAAATTTATTTGCAAAATGACCTATCTTACCACAGTTGAAACATTTGAAGGGAAACTTACCTTGGTACTTGCCTGATCCTTTCTTTAATCTTCTCACGAATTTTGCTTCAATTTAATCAGGCTCACAATCCTCATTCTTATCTTCTTTAAATTATGCTTCTCTAGAGGTGGTTTTATCTGTAACTATCCTCATTTCATATGCAATCAACGTTCCTAGAAGTTGATCAAAAGACAAAGTCTTTATATCATTAAGTTCTTCTATAGCTGAGACCTTTGGGTTGAACCTATCTGGCAGAGATCTCAAAAATTTCTGAACTAAAGAGGGTTCCTCAATGTTTTCACCAAGTGCTTTCATTGCATTTACTAGTTCTTCAACTCTCAGAAAATACTTCCCAATGGTTTCATCTTCTTTCATTTGTAGCTTTTCAAAATGTACTCTTTAGGTTTGAAGCTTGGCATCTTTCACCTTCTCATTACCTTCATAACTGTTAATGAGTTTGTCCCACATTTCTTTATCAGTTTGAAGATGCATCACCTTCACAAACTCGGCTTTTGCAAGTCCATTCAAGATAGCATTCATTCCCTTAGCATTAAAGATAAATTCTAACTTATCATCCTTGGAAGCTAGCACAACAGGCCTTATGTATCCAGTCTCTACTACATCCCAGACATCAGCTCCTAAGGCCATTAGGTATGTTCTAATTCTAAACTTCCAGAAGGAAAAATTTGTTCCATCAAATAGAGGAGGCCTAGTGACTGAAATCCCTTCATGGTTTGTCATGTTTAAGCTCTAGGATCTACCCTTAGATAAAAGGGGGCTAGCTTTGATACCAATTGTTGGAAAACTAAGAGGTGGGGGGGGGGTGAATCAGTTGTTACCTTTCTTGAACAATTATGCTTCTTTTAAACTCTTTGCAGAAACACTGAATGATGATCACAATAATGCAGGGAAATAAACAATGGCACATTTAGCATCAGTCACATATATGAGAAACATAGAGACAGATATTTCCCAAGGAAACCCATACAAGGTAAAAACCTCTTTTTCTTTATATGATAAGTAATAGTTACATTCTTTACATTATCATACATATGAGCACCAACTCATAATGAGGCTACAATCTCAGTTTTGCAAGATGCTACTTGCTGAGAGAATTAACTCTCTATTTTCTCCAGCACCCACTAGAAGGAAGCACCAACTCCCTGGTTTCTCTAGCACCGACTAGAAGGAAGCACCAACTCCCTGAGTGTTTCTAGCACCAACTAGATGGAAGTACCAACTTCCAATCATACAGGCACCAACCTGTATAACAGAGAACAAGAGTTCTCCCTTGCACCACCCTGCCACCTTGGTTTCTCTAGCTGCAACCAGATGGAAGCTACAACTCCCTGTATTCAAGCACCCACTTGAACCTACGAGGACAACGGTCCTCCCTAGCACCTCCCTTCCACCCTGAAATATAAATCTTTGCTACTGAAACTTATTACAGTGATATAATGTTCAACAGTGGCTTACCAGACTCATCACTATTCTGCTGCATTTTGTTGCTCTGTTTGCCTCATTGCCTTCCTGCATACATGACTTACGCTATCTGTACTTTTTCTTTTTATGCTCTGTGTGCCATATCCATTCATTGAACAGTTCCTCTTCTGTTCAATTTAGCTACTGCACTCTCCTCCTTCTCCACACATGAATCACCTTCAACAACAACAACCACAACAACTCCAACAACAACGACAACCGCATCTATTCCTATACCGTATACTTATAGATTATGTGCAACTTGTGCATGGAATATTATCCATTCCTCTGCATGCTCACACTGCGCCAATTTCCTCCACAACTCGAGTGCTCTGTCTGATCATCATCATGACTCTTCAACTTCTCTAGCCGTTTTTCCACTCGTTCAGCATCACTGTATGTTATGCTGAGATTCTTCAGCCTCTCTGGCAGTTGAGACTCTTCTTCTTCTTTGTGACAGCTGAGATCACCTTTTCTGTTTTAATTACAGGATTCAAGGCTCTTCCATCTATCAATCGCCTGTATCAATAATCTTTAATCCACTGGAATATGCCTTGAGATTCTTCATCTTCTTTGGCAATCACACTTAGTCCTCTTCGATTCCTCTGATAGAGATCATCATTTGTTTTATCCGTTACACTGAGAAGCGCAAAAGTAGACCTTCGATCTTGTTCAACTTCACTTGAACCGTTGGATTAAGAATAAAGAATCTTGTGCTTGTTTCACCATTTCGTAATTTGGCATTTCGGGATCCCTATGGTGAAGCTTAGCACCTCTAGCTTCTTCCTCCATCTTCCATCAATGTGCCCAATGGTTGTGACCACGCGCTTATGCATAAAGCGCTTTTGCGATTTCGCATTTTGTGAATCTAGAGATGAGGCATCTCAACTCTCCAAGTTGCAATCCCTGAAACCTCGAAACAGAGCTTATTTGAACTGACTCCTTCCCTTCTCGTGACCACTGGCGGTGAACATAGGCTGTGCCAAAAGGAATGTCATATTTCACAAGTTTCCACACCATGCTCCATTGACTTCAAGTCAGCGAAATTCCAATCACTTGCCACTTGTCCTATGATTCGACGGTTCAGATCTGATCTTGATTCAATAGATTAGATCATATCGTGATTTCGCATATCACGATTTCGACGTTCTTGTGGTTATGTTTCTTTCCTCTCCAAGTCGCGATTTGTGAAACTCTGAAATGGAGTTGGATCAACGGTCCAGATCACACCTTGATCTGACGACTGTGTTTAAATCGTGATTTCACATATCGTTGTTCCTAATATGGAGGTTCTCATCACTCCAAGTTGTGATAGGTGAAGCTTCGAGATGGAGCTCATATCAACAGTCCATGTTCTTGGTGATCCAACATTCCTGATCTTTTCACGATCTTCCATCTCGTTGTTCCTTAGATGGAGATTCTCGTCACTCCAAGTCGCTATAGGTGAGACTCCGAGATGGAGCTCAGATCAACGGTCCTCGTTCTTGGTGATCTGACAGTCCTGATCTTTTCATGATCTTGCATCTCGTTGATCCTTAGATGGAGATTCTCGTCACTCCAAGTCGCGATAGGTGAAACTCCGAGATGGAGCTTTGACATGCTTTGATCTTCTGCCACACGTCCCTCTTGGATCAACGGTCAATATTTTATCGGGACTTCGCAACTCCATGAGCCGTCATTGTGCTTGATCAACGGTCCATATTTGGCCTCGATCTAATGGTTGAGATTATTTCGTGATTTCGCATATCGCGAATTCGAGAAGTTAGGGAACCCCATTCCTTTGAATTTCCAGTCAGCGACATGACGATCTTCCACCACGCGTCCTCTTGATCAACGGTCCATGACTGTCCCCGATGGATGGCCAGGATTCCTTCACAGTTTTGGGGAGTTGGATGACTCTTGGACTTATCCGCCTTGTAGCTTCACCATATCTAACGACTATTGAGCCTTCGTAGATACCCCAGATACTACGGCCCAGATCTTCTCGCGATTTCAATCTTTTCAATTTTGTCCACCTTCACGATTTCGCCGCTACGCGATTTCTTCACTTCGTGATTTCACCACTTCGTTGGTGAAGTGTTTTGACACTTCAACTCCCGGTATCTGAAATTCTAAAATGGAGTTTACTCTTCCATTATCACTGGATTGCTGATCATGTTGATCTTTGCCATCGCTGTTCTTTCCATCAATGACAAGCTCACTCCCAACTGTAAACCTTCCAACAATCCTCTACATTATCTCTTATGAACTTATCGAGCTTGCTCTGTAGCGTCTTCCTAAAATACTTCTGATACTTCTTCTTGTACTCATGTCATCTTCGCTGCTGTACTTTCCATCAATGACAAGCATATGATGCCTGTTAAACATTTTCCAACACATACCCCTTATGAGCTAGTGTATGGGAAACAAGTACTTTTACCTATAGAATTCCAAGTAAGGACCTTCAGTATTTCCGTAGAATTAGAATTGAACTTGGATGAGGCTCAAAAGAAATGAGCCCTACAACTAAATGAGTTGGATGAAATCAGACAAGATGCCATCCAATAGACGATATTAGTCCAAAACCAGAGGAGCAAGTGGCATGACAAGTTTATTAAAAAGAAGCACTTCCAACATGGTGATTGGGCTCTGTTGTTTGATTCCCGATTCAAAACTTTCAAAGGAAAACTTACCACCCATTGGCTGGGCCCTTATGAGGTAGACACTGTATATGACAATGGATCTGTAAAAATTAAAAAAATTGATGATGGACAAGTCTCCTTTGTGGTAAATGGACACTGACTTAAATTTTATCATAAGCCCATTTCCAGAGAGGATTTTCTATAGGTCATGTCAGCTAACAAGGCATTGACCTTAGTAGATGGGGAAGTTCCCCCTTTTTCTTGAATTTTTTTTTGAATTTCCTACTGTATATATGTAAATAGTTTTTGAATTTTGTTAATAAGGCAATTCTAGAGATTTCTATAAGTAATTATTTCACCAGGAGTTCACAGTTTCAAGGATCTTTCTTCAAAACATTGTTATACTTGAATTTTGTTTTTTCTAAAGCATCAAATGAATATTGACTTACTGTAATTAGCCATGTTTTTGCAAAAATTATAATTTTTAAGGCATTCTAAAGCAGTTGCTCTTGAAACTCTTCACCACTATATAAGGAAGTGATACCATAACTATCATGCCTAGAGGTCTCTCATACAATTTTTCCACGAAACCTAAGTGAGTCAAGTGTCTTTATAAAAGAGTAACAAGGAAGTCTAATTAGAAGTTAGTCATGGAACCATCATAATAACTACAAGGAAGAAAGTAAGTTGAGCCTAGAGATACCTTTCTGTTCTTTCTCAATGGTACCATCCACTACACACTAAACAACTTGATTATATCATATCTTTAGATAGTCCACGTCCGCTTAAGTACCCCTTACATTAGGACAATCACTAAGCAATATAATGGAAAGTCACCCTCTAACATAAATACCATCCCAATTGAAAAAAAGAAAGAAAACGTTGTTTTCAGAGATGTTCCCCCGTCTTCTTGCATAAGCAATTTTATACTAAAATATTAAAATATGGAGGGCCAGTCTCCGAGGGTTTAAGAGGATAACCCACAGGGATACTGAACAGGTCTACTGGCAGCGGGTACCAGCCTGTGGTATGACTAGGTAAACTTGTCGGAGTACTGAACAGGCTTGCTGGCAGTGAGGCATTCTACCTAGCGAGGATGGTAATCTGACAAAAATAAATAATAAATCTAAAGGTGTCCTCATGTACGACATTACTTGCAGAAAAAGATGACATGAAGTATGTGTGGTTAAGCTACGGTTAATGAATCTCATAAAATTTCCATTGGGAAATAACTCTAAGACTATATTGAAACTCTCTTGCCTACCTCTTCTTATCTATATATAGGATCTCTTATCCTATATGTGGGGCCATATTCTAACTGTCTCGTCAGTCCAAGCTATGAAATTTTATCTTTACAATTGACATACTATAAATCTTCGTCTATTGGGGGATATTGACTAGTTTCCTATACTTTTGATTGTGAGGTGTCACAATACTTAGGTGTGGGGGACGCTTTCATGAGATGACAAATGATCATTTCCTAGAGAAGTATATATTTGCAAGAATTTTTGTATTATTCCTATGATACAGGTTATTACAGTGATAGTCATGTTATTTTTGAAATTCTTAAACTCCTATGTGCTATAAATTACTGAACACATACTTAACAAACCCCTCTTTATCGGTTTATCGTTTCATTACAAGCTGCATATTGTAGGTTTGACAATACATTTTATGCTTGCTATAACTTGTTCATTATAGGTTTTTGACATTATATGTCATATGCAAGAAGAATGAGTGAGCATGGAGCATTCTTCCTCTGCTCATTAACTACTGTGATTGTCAAAAACACTTCAAAGTTGTAGGCTATCCATTATAAGAGGTAAAAATGCACTTAACACAGAGGTACCAGATGAAGTACCGTATGAGGTGCTAGATGAGATGCCATTTGAAGTGTTGAATGAAGTTCCATTGAATTGAATACCAGTAACTGTCCTAGATTCCAAGTAACCAGAATTCAATTCCATTCAATTATATTGGTTGCAGGAATTGATTAAAGATGCATCATATGGTTGTGATCAAATGTACAAGTCAAAAGACTTGGACATTGATCTAAATATGCACCATTACATTGCCCAAAAATCGAGCCTTCAAATTCGAATTCTCCACACATGGAAGCTCGTGCGCACATGTGGGTAACCTAATCCACTATAGATGCATCCAAAATCGTGTTGGGCAACCATTATCTCCATTTTGCCTTGCCAATTTCTCTCCTTTGCGTTAAGAAATCGCGCCCAACCTCTACAATCTCATCCTTTGTTCAAAACAAATTCGGCCTATGCTAAATCCATGTCATTGCTTGGCTCGATTTCACCCTTGCTTGGTGAATTCCACATCTTTCACAATGCTCAGGAGATACGAACCCTCCTCCTATGCAGACTTGTTTTCCATTCCCGAATTTGCACAGTGCAGGGAAGTGTTTTTGCGTGCTGGTTGGGGGCCATTTCTGTCTAGCTTGCAGGGCCACGATGATGGCCTCTCTATGCAATTTGCAGTTGGTTTTAATGGTAAGACAACACATGTAGGGTATCTTACCTTTGAAGTTTCATAAGAGTCCATTGCTGCTGCAACAAATCTCCCAAGAATGGGAGATAGATGGGTCAAAAACCACCAATTGTCGCGCTCAAGTTACAACAGGGTGTTTAAGCCCAAATTCGAGAGCATTTCAGGAGAAAAAGGGTATGCTAAGGAGTGGATAAAGGTAGAATTGGTCAATCCCCTCATCGTCATCACAAGGTTAATTACATGTGAAGGTAAATACTCTACTTTCAAATTTTTTCATTTTAGATTGATGGCTCATTTTTTGTTCAACAAACCCTTGAACTTCCCCTTCTATTTTCTCAAAATCTTGGAGAAGATGTCCTCTCAAGTGAGGAAAAATGTGACTAATCCCCACAACAGTGTCTTCCACCATGGCTTTATCAAGATCCTTGTTCTAGCCGAGTTAGAGAAACAAGGGCAAGGTTGGGATGCATTTATCTACCAATTTGAAAACCCTCACTTGACAGTTAAGACCAACAAAAAGCCACTCAACCTAAAATCTATCTCTCCATTCAAGCCTCGCTCTCCAAGAACTCCAAACTCCCTTGCACAAACCCTTTCTTTGCTAGAACAATACTAAAAGATTGTTGACATCCCTACTTCTTCATGGAGTAAAAATACCAAGAGAAAAGACCAAAAGAAACCCATTGTTAACCCCTCAATGCCTTCACTCTCTCTTGATCCTACACCTAAAAAGATTCAAGAAGTAATGTAGCAAGAATTTCCCATCATTCCTACAAACAAGAGGGGAGCCAATCGATTTGGTAAGGGACCCTTTCAGAAGAGTACCTGGAACATAAGAACCAAGCCTTATGAAAAACCTCCACCTACTTTGGATCCCATCCAAGTGTCCTTCGACCTTAAGAGCCGTCATAAGAAAGTTAGGGAAGTATCTGCAAATGGATTAGAGCCACTAAGGAAAACAAAATCAGAACCTACCTCACCTTACCGATCTCCCATCACTCCTACTTCACCCATGCCCATTTTAGATACTAAAATTGATAGATTGTCCACATCCCTCAAAGGATCTAAGCCTTCCTTAGAGATCACCAATTCTGTTCCAACCATAGAGTAGCTACAAAAAGAAAACCATCAACTTCTTCAACAATTGGAAGAGAGGAAGATAGTAGATGTACACCTTCATCATGACAATGCAGTCCTTTAGGCAAAGGTCAACTCCCTTCAGCGGTTGGTTGATGAAATGACTAAATCTAACCGCAACGTCAGAGCACAATTAAAGCAACACAAGAAACACAAGGCTAAGTCTACACAGCAAGAGGGAGAGGCTTCCAAAGCTAATCCTCCTCAACAAGCCTAGTCACGAGGGGCAACTTATTTTTGTTTGCAATGGGACCTGCAAAATTGTAAGTGTGGGGGTAATGTTGGGCCCGAGATATGATCACTTTTATGACGGTTATTATACACTTTTGTCGCATGTACATATGTGTTTTTCATACTTTAATGGAGCTTTTTGAAGAATTTCATGATAAAATGGTATGATCGCCATAAGGTATGTGCAATTCATGTTTAATGACTGAATCAAGTATAATTCATCATGTTTTATGATTTCCAAGAGCTAATACATGTTTTCTGGTGTTACAGGGAAAAAACACACTATGTTTCTAGTTCCGACACTTGATCCAGCACTCGTTCCGACACTCGATCCGACACTCTATCCAACACTCTGTATTGCATAGAAATGGAAGGCGAGTTGGTGGTTATGGAATTGGCGGCCAGTGTTGGGAAAATCGAGAACATGGGTTTTCTTCATGATCGCCCCCTCCAGCTACTGAGCTCGAGACAACTCAGTTTTAGTTGTCCAAAGAGGGCGATTATTGACTTGCTCTGTTTTGTCTGTTAGGGCATCATTTATTGTATTTTGCCGCAATTAGAAGTAGTTTGACCCTCCTATGGTTGACCACTTGGTCGGTAAGCTTATAAATACTGCTAGGATGGTCATAATATTTTTAAGCAAGTAGAAGAACCATTGTATTGGAGACAAACTCGTTTTCCTCCGTTTTTGATACTTTACATTGCCAGAATTATGCCAGAACTGCATTTTCAAGTTTTGATGGTGCATTCTCTTTGTTAAGCTTGTGGTGTGCTCGTAGGAAGTAGCCATGACTTGCTAGGGGGGCCACCAACAGTCTGGTGACTATCAATGTGTTGTTTATGCAATTCTTAATTTAACTACTCTTTTTATTTTCCTGTACATGTATGTTTTGTATTATGCTAACTAGTTTGTTGTAGCTTAATTGTTTTAATTGTTTTGCAGGTTAGATGTTGATACATATTAGCATGCATTGATTTTATAGACTAGAAAAAGACTTGCAAGTCTCTCTCTCTTAATACTAACCCCATATGTAGTTAGATTATGCTTTCTTTTATGATTTTACAGTTAAGTTTAAAACATATTTTTAATTAGATAAAACATAGTTTTTAATTTGGGTTTTCTTTTGACAAGGATTGATGGATGGATAGATTTAATTCCAGTTTTTAATCATAGCTTGCTCATCTTATTTTTATATAGAACTTGTTTAATTAGTTGTTGGTTAATATAATTGTTAGATTACTTTTGAATATCAGTTTTTAATTTCTGTTTTTAGTGATTTCTTTATTGCAGTTTGAATGGTTAGAATAGACATAGTATAGTTTTGTTTTACGCAATCTCTTTTCCTAGAATTAAAATGCAATTACATTTCTTAGTTAATGGTTGAATCTAATTTTTCTTACATAGTGTAGAAGTATAATGATGATCTCATTACGTTGTTTATGGTTTGTACATGAATATGCAAGGTATTTAACATTATTTTTGTTATGGATAAGTTTTCATTGGATTGTTTACTCCACACCTTTAATTTTTCCATTGAGATTAGTATTGATCTTATACCATTGGAATTGTCCTTTGTTGTCAAGTGCTATCGAGATATTATCGGACACCGAAGACATTCACACAACCACCAACATTATTGAATTGTCACAGGTTAAAGAATAGTTTTCCCGCTTTCATAGATATAGTTTCTTGCTTTCATAGATTAGAATAAAGTTTTTTTGTTGTTGTAGGATATATAGACTTTGCTTTGATAGATTAGATAGTAGTTTGCTTATCATAGATTAAGAATTAGTTGTTAGTCTTTCTTGCTTTCAATAGAATAGATTTCCTTTCATGCATTGCATTAAGCATTTAGTCCAGTTGCCTCTTAGATTCCCTTTCACGCATTATAAATAGTTTTGCATTAAGCATTTAGTCCACTTGCCTCTTAGGCTAGATAGTTGTTCAATGAGAAGTTTTACTTTGATTTCTTGCAGTAGTTAGTTGTCTTTGCTTACTTGTCTTTTTCTTTACTAGGTTAGTTAGGTGCCTTTGTTTACTTGTCTTTTTCTTTAGTAGGTTATTTAGGTGTCTTTTCTTGTTTGTCTATTTCCTTTAATATGTTAGATAGGGGATTTTTCTTACTTGATTATTTATCTGCTTTCATAGGGTAGTTTCTCATTGAATGTAGGTTGGCAAGTTAAAATAATTTTATTTTGTCATTTGCTTATTATGCTTAGTAGTTTTCTTTTGCTTATTGTTAAACTAGTTTGCTTTACATAGAGTTGTCATTTGCTTTCTTAGGAACTATCCATCGACCCTTGGCCCAAAAGTACTTAGGTTACCTAGCTTCAATTTGCTTAGTAGGGTTTTCTCATTAGATAAGCTTTGCTTGAGTAGATTAGCCTTAGATAGTTGCCTTCCTTAGTTAGACCATACTCCTACAAGCCTTCTACCTTTGGCATATATTTTGCTACAACTCTAAGTTTACTTACCCGGGTTGACAATTTAATTGAGGGTTTTTACTGTGTTTTAGTGCATATAGAACACCCATAAACACCCACAATTTTTGGAGCAAAGTGTTTCTTGCTACTAGTTGATGAATTTTCAAGGAAAATATGGGTTTACTTTTTGAATAAGAAGTTACATTTTTTTTTCAAAGTTTGTAGCATGGAAATATTTGGTAGAGAAACAAACAGGTAATTAGGTCAAATATTTAAGGTTTGATAGTGAATGATATTTTGTTTCAACTTAGTTCAAGGAATTATACAAAAGGGAAGGTATGCACATGTAGTATGCCACTCCATACACTCCATAACAAAACAATGTTGTGGAAAGGAGGAATAATACAATTATGGAGATGGAAAGGTGTATGGTGCACAACCAAAATGTACCATATCAACACTAGGTAGAAGAAGTAAATATCACAGTCTATATTCCTAACATAAGTCCTTGTAAATATTTATAGATAATCACTCCCAAGGAATCACGGTTAGGATGAAAAACCCTTCTATAAGTGATTTTCATGTTTTCGTTTGTATTTTGTTTTGCACATATTCTTAAAGAAAAGATAAGTAACTTAGATTCCAAAAGAAAGGTATATATATATATTTTTTGGCTATAATGAGCGGTCTAAAGCATACCGACTACTAGATGTCTCTACAAACAAAATTTTGATTAATAGAGATGTTGTTATAGATGTAAAACTACAATTCTTATTTGATAATGGTAAATCTATGGATAGTAGTGTATGGGAAATTGTCACTAATTCAATAAAAAGTTCTCGTGTTGAAATCAAATAGGGATTAGAGATGAAAGCATCATAGGAGTCAAATTCTAGGGAGGGATCTAGTAAAGAAGAGAGGGATTCTCACCTTTCACAGAAAAACAAGGAGCACCAACAAAAGACACCAATGTGGAACTATAACACAATATTTTATGTTCAAGAAGATGAATATCCCAAGGAAATAAAAGGCTAATCTATGCAATTGGGGAAACAAATTGTGCAAGGTAGTGAGTAGGCAAATGTTTCTTTGAATTTTGTTGTTTTGTGGATATTTGATCCTAGCACATTTGAAGAAGCCAAAGAAAAACTTGAATGAGAATATTCCATGAAGGTGGAATATGATGTGTTAATGAAAAATGCAACTTGGGTGCTGTCAACATGGCCCTTTAGGAAAGAAATCCAATGGTTGTAAATATATTTTTAAATTCAAATATAAATCAGATGGTTATTTGGATAAATAAAAATCTTGTCTTGTTTCTGAAGGATACACACATGAAGAATGGGTAGACTATGAAGAATGTTTGTCCCCAATTGTAAAGATGGTAACCTTTTAGTTTTTTTTATCTCCGTTGCTACTCATTTTGGATGGAAGGTATATCATATGGATGTTGAAAATGCCTTATTGAATGGAGACTTGGATGAGAATGTTTACATGGTGAAACCACAAGGGTTTTAGGTTCATGAAAAGAAAAATCTAGTTTGTCAGTTGGTAAAGTCCTTGTGTGGGCTCAAACAGGCTCCACAAGCTTGGTATTTCAAAATTGGTCAATATCTTAGAGATTTAGATTCATAAGAAGTTATTCTGAACCCACTCTCTATGTCAAGAACAATTGTGATAACATAGTGATCCAAATTTTCTATGTCCATGATGTTTTGATAATCATATGAAGTGTCAACATGATGCAACGAGTGAAATATGATATTTGTCATGTTTTTGAAATCATTGATTTAATCTTACTTCATTATTGTTTAGGTGTAGAGTTTTGACATTTTGATCATACTATCTTTATATCACAAGTAAAGTATGGCATAAATCTCTTATAAAAAATCAAAATGACTAAATGTAATCCTACATTTACACCTATGGAAGTTTGGATACAAATCTTAACTTATATTGACTCACCACCGGTCATGAGTCATTATATTGATGATTAGTAGGTAGTTTGATTTATCTTACTACTAATTGAATGGATCTATGTTTTGTAGTAATTTTTCTTTATCTATCCATGTTTAAGCCTCAAGAGGTCCATTGGAAAACTACAAAACACATTCTTCGATAGACCTTGGCATTCAATATCATAGATTTTTCGACTTCATGCTAGCAATATATACTGAGTCCGATTGGGATAGATTAATTAATACAGGGAATTCAACAATTGGTTATGTGTTCACTCTTGTTTCAGGGGTAATTTCATGGCATATTAAGATAAAACCTATAGTTTCCTTATTCTCCATTGAAGTAGAATACAAGGCAGTCACTAGTACAAGTTGTGAGGCAATGTGGTTACAAATTATATTGGTTGATATTCAACTTGACCAAATAACGTTGACCTCACTTTTCTGCAATAATCAAAGTGTTCTCGAGATGCGAAGAACCCAATCTGTCTTGCTAGATCTAAGAATATTAGTTCATCGACATTACATCAGATAGTTGGTTGATAATGAAGACATTTGCAAGCAATTAACATAATGACAAAATCACTTAGTAATGATAAGTGTGTCAAGTTTAGAGATAAACTTGGAATTGTATCTATTTTAGTAATTAAGGGGGAGGGGTATTAGTTTAATAATATAAGAAGCTTAATAATGACAAAAAAAAATTCTTATTGTGTCCAAGATATTAGGCTGTAGTTATTATCTAGATATATATTGAAGCTAATGCAATGCATTTGAAAAGATGGTAAATTTAATTGGTGTTGTTTAATATTTTAGAAATCACAAATCACATCCTAACTATTACCAAAGAATAAAATATCATATATATAGAGTGATAAAAAGGAAATGACCACCAACTTGTTTGTAATACACACAATGATTTGATTTGGATCTTAGAAATCCTAATCCCAACAAAAAGAATCAAAATTTTGGTACCACATTCTAGGAGACTATTTGATACATTATAAAGACTTTTTAAACTTGCACACCAATGACTATTTACCTTTTTCAACATAGTGCTCTAGCTATTCATATAGATCTCCTCCTTCAAGACACCATGTAGGAATGTTGTTTTCACATCCATTTGTTCTATCTCTAAATCAAAGGTTGATACCATATATACAAGGAACCTAACAGATGTTAACTTATCAAATGGGGAAAATATCTTACCAAATTATAACCCTTCAAACTAGGAATATCCTTTTGCAACCAACCTTACCTTGTGATTTTCAACATTACTATTTAAACCGATCTTCTTGAACACCCATTTACATACAATGGATTTCCATTCATCAAAAAATAGCACCAAGTTCAATGTATCGTTCTTTCTAAGTGTAGCCTCCATTGCTATCTCCCATTTCCATTTCCCCTTTCATAGTTTTGTGCCCATCGATGTTAGAAAATAAAGAAAATTATGTACGTTTGAAATCATATGGACTATAATTATACATGTTTGGTTTCCTTGTTTGTTGAGTGGACCTTCTTAATTTTGAGGTGGATTTTCTTCCCCCTCTTCCAAACTTTATGAAACCTCCTACTCATTAGGTCCATCATGAACTTCTTGTTCATTTTTTGGTATATCTTTCTCGATCTTGGGTTGTATATGAACCGATGACTTCTCTCATCCTCTTCTAGTTGCATCACTATGTGAGAATTCTTAACTTATATGAAAATAACATTATTTATATAAAAAAACATTTCCAGCCACAAGATCCTGAAGCTTGTACCCTTTCACACCAATTCCATATCTGATGAAGATACATGTCATAGCCTTGTTATACAACTTCAATCGCTTCTCCTTTGTCACATGAGCATATGCCTCACATGCAAAAACATGAAGATGTTGAAGTTAGGGATTCTTTCTTATCGATACCTCCATAAGGGTATTATCCAAAAGATCCCAAAGATTGTACCCTTTCACACCAATTCCATAACCTTGTTATCCAACTCCAACCACTTCTTCTTAGGAATATGATCATATGCCTCACACACAAAAACATGAATATTCTGAAGTGAGGGATTCTTGCTTGTCCATACCTCTATAGGGGTCTTATCCACAATATTTTATGTTTGAGACCTGTTAATCATGTAACATGTAGTAGCAACTGCTTCTGAACATAACTTTTTCTCTAAGTTGGATCCACTAAATGCACTCCTATCTCTCTTAAATATTGTATTCATCCTTTCTGCAACTCCATTATTATAAGAGGTATATCGATTTTTCTTATGTATTTCAATGCCATTCTCCTTATAAAACTTATCAACCTCTGTAGAAAAAAACTCACTACCATTTTTCATCCTCAACACCTTAATATTCTCACTAGTTTGATTTTCTAAGAGAGCTTGAAGCTCCTTAAAGCAACTAAAAATATTATATTTAGTTATAAGAAAGTATACTTTTGTCCTTCTAGATTAATCATCAAAATACAAAGCCTTAGAAATCAAAGGAAATGTAACTAGACCAAATACATCAGAATGAATTAAGTCCAACAACCTAGAATATTTGTGAGAACTAGAATAAAATTGAACATGGTTATGTTTTCCATAAATGCAATGCTCACAAAAATCAAATTCAAGAAAAAAATCATTCAATCCATCCACAATATTTTTTTTTTCAAGGCCAATAGGACCTTCTTACCTATATGGCCCAGTATTTAGTGTCATATCTCATCCAGGTGGATATCGATGGCCACCCACCTTTTCCAACTCGCTCAAAACAATTTTCTGGCAATTTTGGCAATTTACTATTTTTAGTAGTTTTTAACTTTCGGGGCCATTTTGAGGGCCTAAATGAAGGTTTTTTTGGATAGATCTTCTTAGTGATAGGAAAAGACTCTCATTGAGCCCCCAAAATGAATATCCTTGATGTTACCTTTCCAACGGCCTATTGTGCACCTAAAACGAAGATCGTATGCAAAAGTTATGACCCCATGAAGTTGATGTACTAACTTACCCAAACGGGGCCCACATGAATTTTGGTGCTTCATCTCCTAGGGTTAGGTTCTTTGATGTCTAGGTTTTTTTCCATTCCTGTTTATTGTAAAAAGGCCTTTAGAGCCTCTTTGTAATCATCTTCTTGCAAATAAGCACAACTGTCACATCTCTTCTCCAAGATAAGCTGCCACCATTCCAACAAGCTTATTTTCCGCTGCATTTTACAGTTTAAACTTATTTCCTTATTGAATAGAAAACTGATTTTACTGTATCTCTATTATTTTGTGTTAGTCATATTTTAGTAATTTGTATTCATTTCTTTCTTCTCATAAAATTTGGATTAGTGGTATTAATGCAGTCTTCTCATTATCGTCTTAATGCATGTTCCCAACGAGGTCAGGGTACAAAGAATTGGGTCTCGAGCTTGTTTCTCTTGAGGAAAACATCTCTCGCATGCCCAAGTGACCTCTCATTGCAGGAGAAAACAAATATGATGGGACATGAGATCCTTTCAAAAATTTTCTCAAGGAATCCCTCACGCAATAGAGGAATGAGATGATGGATAGTTTTGCGCAAATCCTTCGGTGACTACCAACAAGAGACACATCTTCCTCGAGCGGAGGCACCACCCCCTTCAAGGTACAAATCGACTTCGATATTCCTATATTTGAGGTCAAATAGATGTAGATGTTGTAAACAAGTGGTTGAATCTACCAGAAGGGTATTTTTCTGTCCATAAATTTTCGAATAGAGAAAAGATTACTTTTGCACTCCTCAAAGTCATTCCCCATGTCAAAGATTGGTGGGAAAATTTTTGTGAGAAAAAGGAAACAAAGGAACCCTCATTATTTATAGTCATGGCCACCTAGGAATCCTTAAGGGATGCTATTAAGGAACAATACTACCCTGTCAGAAGTTATGACAACTTGTATACCAAATGGACCACATTGCGGCAAGAAAGAGACCAAGCAGTGTCAGAGTTCACAAATATATTCCATACCTTGTGCACCAAGCTGGGTATCAAATATTCAGAGTGACATCTAGTGCTCAAGTATTGCGGTGCTCTGCATAGATACATCCAGACTGAAATGGAATTTTTGGACATCTATTCCTTGGGCACAACCTATCGATATGTCGTCAAAATCGAGCAGAAGCTCAAATAAAGGACGCGACGATTTGGGCCTGGGAACCCCTCACAACGAAAGCTAGGAAGGGGCTGCTTCAAACCATAGAACACATGACATAGCATATATGGACAGTATCAAGACAACTAGTCCAAACCACAAGCAAATAAGGAAACCATAAAGACAAAGAAAGATATCGAGAAGTGGTGTGACTTCCATAAGAGCCCTTGGCATAACACTACTAACTATTGATCAAAGCACTCGTTGGTGGCCAAAGTGAAAGACTCTAAATCAGATGCAGATTTTAACTCTGAGTTAGAACCAAGAAGGGGAAGATGGATCATTGACATGGAAACTAGTGCCACCATTGCTACCACCAAGCTCCAGCCCGGTGAACCAGATGAGACAGAAGAAGGTAAGTACCTCTTCCATTCACAGATGTGGGTAAAAGGCACCCCAATGCACTTCATCGTTGACAGTGGTATCCAAAATAAACTCATATTATCAGAGGTTGTCAAGCGTTTGGCCTTTCTGACAATGCCGCACCCACAAACCTACACCAATGGATGTATATTCCAAGGAAGCGATGTCTACGTCAACCAACAGTGTCGAATGTCATATGACATCAATCCCTTCAAAGATGAGGTATTGTGTGATGTTTCTCCTCTTGAAGTTTGTAATGTTCTTTTGGGCCAACCTTATTTATGGAAATGTCATGCTGTATATGAGTCTAAGCCTCATAGTGTTATTATTACTTTGAACAGGAAATTGTATAGGATACCCGAGGTAGCCCCTCCTAGTGCTATTTCCTTGATCTCTACCAAGAAATGCATGAAGGTCATCTCTTAGACCGAGAATTTTGTCTTCTTCATGATTCTCTCTCAGAGTGAGTGAAATATCATAGCCACATCCAGGGCCTCCATGACCGATCTCTCCACAATACAGAAGCAAGTGTGTAAGGTCATGGAAGAATAATTAGATATCGTCTCCTCTCCTATTGGGGTACCTCTCCATTGCTAGGTCAAGCATCCCATCGATCTGACCCCAGGCACACCGCTACCCAATGGGCCAGTATACCACCACTCTCTATTAGAAAATGAGGAGATCAAGAGGAAGATCCAAGAATTTCTCCACAAGGGGCACATATGTCCCATCTCATCACCTTATGGGATCCCAATCGTGTTGGTACAGAAGAAACATGAGACATGGTGACTCTGCATTGATTTTGGTCGAGCCTCTGGTCACTGATGGATACCAAGCTCACCAAATCCACTTCCTTCCACCCCCATATAGATGCCCAAACTGAGGTCATCAATTAGATGATCGTACATATCCTGCACATGTACAATTCAAAACACCCCCACACATGGGATGAGAGTCTTCCCTATGTCCAACATAGCTACAACTGAGCCCTGCATAGCTCAACTAGCTACAACCCCTTTTAGGTGGGGATGGGATTTCAACCATTGGGCCCCATGGATGTTGCACTACCTTGGGTGACCACCTCAACCAACTCGTCCCTTGCTCCACTAGAATCTGACAAAGCCACTCGGTTCATTGAGCGGAACCAACACATCTGCCAACAGGTTCAGGATATTCTATAGAAGTATAATTTTAAGTACAAGCAATGCCATGATCAACATTGGGTGCCACATATGTTTCAAGTGGGACACAAATTTTGGTTGCACTTGTAGAAATAACACATTACAGGGCCCCATCAAAAGATTCTCCCACTCCTTTATGGGCCATACACCATCACCAAGGTTGTGGGTGACAATGCTTTTGAGCTCAACATTCCCCCTTTTGATGCAGGAGCATCACAAGTGAGCCAGTAAAGCAAGCACAAAGGCAAGGATAGCTGGAATTGCACTGGCGCATATTTTGAGACATTTTGAATTTGAATGAAGGAACATTAATGTAATAGTCAAGAGAACGTATCTGCATTTATGTTTTAGAGATTGTAAACAGATCTTGAGCATTGCTCTCATCTATTGGATATGGAGGCATTTAATTGTAATGAATGTAAAGTAGATGTAGATTTTATTTCAATTAGATAGATTAGATCTGTAAGAGGGAAAACTCGAAAAAGACACCCTCGTATGTATTGTTGAGATAAGAATTCTCATTGTAAGCTGTAGAGATGTAGTGAGCAAGAGCATAGAGAAGAACAGAGATTGTAGGATTTTATAAGCAAATAGTTGTTGCTATTGAACCATGTACATGAGCACTGGAATTAATATAACAATGCTTTGATTCCATTTCATGGTGTTGTGGTGGTTACTGTTTACATCTATTTTAATGGTATGTTTATAGTTTTTCTTATGTTCTCTGTTATGCATTTGTTTCAATGCTATGTGTATGTATTCTCTTGATTTCATGTTGAATGTATTAAGTATGTGAGAGGAGAAGTATGAGTTTCAATTGTTTCTCATCCTAAGGATTCCTATAAGGAGTCTAGTGAAGGTCCGCATATAGTGCGTTGGCAGAGTTATGAGTTCTATCTCAGAAAATATTAGGAGGGATACCATTATTCTCGTACCAGCTGGAGTGTAGGTATTGCACAGAGCCGTGCAAGGTGTGCACCGACGAGTTAAAGTCTTAGAATTTTCCAACCAAGGAGAAAGGTTGAATAATTGTTGTTGCAAAGGAGTGCACAGAGTTGAAGAGTGAAATAACCAGGGGTTATTGTGATTGCTGCAAGGTGTGCGTGCAAGGATTCCTTAGATTACAAGAGTTACAGTGAGAGTCCAAATTCAGAAGGGTTAGAGACTTTGATGTGTTCAAAGGAACAACAAGGTCCAGAGCCACCTCACAGAAGTTAAGATCAAAAGGAAAGACACCAAGGTATTTCAGAAGTCTTTGAGGAATTTGAACGGATGGTTGAAATTTTCAGAGGGAGAATCGGGAAGTTTCGTGGGCCGTTGGATCTTACAGACCAGTGGGAAGGATAAGGCTGAGTTTCTTTCAACATTTGTAATGTTGGGAGGAACAATATTCATTGGATCTGGATCAACAAGAGTCATTGATCGTGTGCTTGAATTCTCCATTTCAGAAGTCAGGTGTGGAAGAAGGGTGTGACTCAGAGTCGAGAGTTGTGAACTCCCGATTCAAGAAGTCTCGATAGAATCAGGACCGTCAGATTGTGGAATTTCAGAACAATTGATCATGATGAGGAACCATCGTTATTTCGGCTATTGATGAAAGGTGTTGTTGTATTGCAAATGACCGATAAGAGAAATTCCAAAGTGCTGAAATATTTGGGGCCTCAGGTTTTAGATGGAGGTCACATTGAGTAAAGTCAAGGGAGGATTCAAAGAACTCGTTATCCTTTCAGGGTTTTGTGGATTGACAATTTAGAGGGACTCACAACAGTGATCGCGAAGTTGCAAAACTCAAAATAATTTTTGGGTGAAGATTGTGGTCACGTCAGTTGGTCACGTGGGTAAGAGTTGGCGCTTAGTGCTTATTTGCACAGGCATAACTTCTAAGAAGGACCTTTGGATAAACAGTTGTGTGTGGAAGATTCCCGTGGGTAATCAAGGAGTCAATCAAACTCAAAGGGAGATTAAGAATGATCCTTAGACTAGGAGGTAGAGAAGAACCTGCCGAGGCAGGGTGTTGCACCACGTGGTATAAGAGCCCTACAATATTTGTTTCTGTAGGTGAGAAGAGATAGGAGGCAAGTTGTGATTTAAATTTTGTGTGGAAAATATTTAAACAATTACTCCAAGAAGGAGAGAGAGACCAATACCCGATCCAACTGTGGAAAGGGAAATGAGATAACTCTGTGCTCGATTAGATGTTATGGAGACAACACAGAGATAGAAAGTCGATGTTGGAGATGTTAGTGAAGTCGAAAGAGAAAATGAGGCTAGAGATGAAGAAGAAGTCGCAGCAGAAGATGCTACAGAAGAACATCTATTCAAAGTTGTTGCAAGAATAGGAGATCGAGCAAAGATGGACATTCCGATGTATGAAGGCAACCTAGACATTGAGGAGCTGCTAGATTGGTTTAGAGCTCTAGAAAAAGACTTCAACTATGAGGATGTCAAGGAAGATAAGAAAGTTAAACATGTTGTCACTAGACTTAAAGGGAATGAAACACTATGGTGGGATGAACTGCAGGCATATAGGCATTGCAAGGGAAAGAAAATAATCAAAACCTGAGATAGAATGGTTGCAAAAATCAAATCCAAGTTTATACCGAGAGACTACCAAATTAACTTGTTTCGAAGAATACAGAATTTGAGATAGAAAGGAATGAGAGTGAAGGAGTACACTGAAGAGTTCTACAGGATAAACATTAGAGTAGGTCATCGAGAGAGTGATGATAAAAAGGTCGCTAGATACATGAATGGTATGAGATATGAAATTCAGGATGAGATGAGCATGCTGATGATTAGAAATGTGGAAGATGATTATCAGATTGCTCTGAAGGCTGAAGAAAAATTGGCCCGAAAGAAAGGTCAAAGAGGCAGAGGTAGAAGTCAGAGCAGAGGAAAAGAAATTGCCCAAGACATAGTATAGAATCCCAAGGAGGAAGAAAAGAAATCTCATACTCACCCAGAAAGAGGAGGAACTTCACAGGGAAGACAATATGCCGACATGAATACTTTTCCTCGAGCCAGAGGAAGAGGAAGAGGCAGAGGTGGTGAGATAAAAAAAATTGTCTGTTGAAAGATTGGACATAAGTCTTATGAATTTATTGATAGAAAAAGAGATGGAGGCGAAGCTCACATTTCAAAAGCGCAGAAGAGAAATTTTTAGGCAGAAGATGTAGAAGGTGAAATATCTTTAATGATGAGGAAAATTCTCTTGAAACTAGAGAAAGAGATGCAGAATCCAGTCCAAAAAAACAATTTGTTTAGAACTTCTTGAAAGACCAAGGATAGGGTATGCAAGGTAATTGTGGACAGTGGAAGCACAGATAATCTATTATCCATAGAAATGGTAGAAAATATAGAATTGGAGACAATTGCACATCCAAGCCCATACATGGTTTTGTGGTTTCAAAAGGGACATCAAGTAATAGTCACTAAACAATGTTTAGTTGAATTTAAGATAGGGGTTATAGAGATGAAATATTGTGTGATGTTATTCCCATGGATGTTTGTCATCTTTTGTTGGGTAGACCATGACAATATGACAAAAATGTTATTCATGATGGGAGAAGGAACAAATACACCTTGGAGAAGAATGGTAGGACGCATATGTTGCTACCAATTAAAGATGAGAAGGTGAAAGCATAAGCAAGAAATACTATACTTCTCATGAGTGGGAAGGAGCTTCTTGACGAAGTCAAGAAATAATAAGACATGCAATTTTCTGTAGTGAGAAAACCCAGAGTCATTTTGACAAGTACTTCGATAGACGATCTACCAGAGGAAATTCAGGAACTGCTGGAGAATTTCGCTGATATAATGGTGGATGATTTACCTTGTTCGTTACCACACATTACGAGTATAAGCCATCACATTGACCTTACACCTGGAACAAGTTTTCCAAACAAAGCAATGTACATATTGACGTCGCAGGAGAATGAGAAGGTTAAGAAGCAAGTCCATGATTTGATGGACAAAGGATTGGTTAGAGAGAGCTTGAGTCCATGCGTTGTTCCAATAGTGCTAAGTCCAAAGAAAGATGGTGGATGGAGAATGTGTACGGATTCAAGAGCTATAAACAAAATCACCATCAGGTACATATTTCCTTTACTGAGGATGGATGACTTGATGGATTTCTTGAGTGGAGAAAAGTTTTTTCAAAAATTGATTTGAAAAACGGATATCATTAGATTAGAATGAGGGAAGGTAATGAATGGAAGACAACATTCAATACAAATGAAGGGTTGTATGAATGCCTTGTCATGCCATTTGGTTTGACGAATGCACCAAGTACTTTTATCAGATTGATGAACGAAGTCTTGAAAGATTTCATTGGGAAGTTTGTAATTGTGTATCTTGATGATATACTGATTTTCAGTAAGACTGACAAAGAACATTTGAAACCTTAGCTTCAGTAATGAGGAGGTTGTAGCAAGAGAAATTGTTGATAAACTTGAAGAAATCATCTTTCATGAAGAAATAACTCATTTATTTGGGTTTTGTGATCTCTTCAAATGAGTTGAAGATGGATCCTGAAAAGGTAAAAGCAATCAGAGATTGGCCATCGCCAAAGAGTATCTTTGAAGTTTCAAGCTTCCATGGATTGGATAGTTTTGACAGGAAGTTCATCAGAAATTTTAGTGGGATATGTGCACCAATGATGGACACAGTCAAGAAAAGACATAAATCATTTCATTGGACAAAGGAAGCAGAGAAAAGTTTCAAGTTGTTGAAAGAGAAAATAACTGGACAACCAGTTCCGGTTCTGCCAGATTTTAGTAAGACATTCCAAGTCAGATGTGATGCAAGTGGATTCGCGATTGGAGTAGTCTTAAGCCAGGACAATAGGTTGATTGCATACTTCAGTGAGAAGCTGAATGAAACCAAGATGAAGTATTCAACGTATGATAAGGAGTTTTATGCAGACATACAAGAATTGAAAAAAATGGAGGCATTACTTGGTTACGAAAGAGTTTGTCTTGTATAGTGACAACCATGCTTTACAATTCATAACTCGACAAGAAAATCTGAACTAGAAACATGCAAAATGGGTTGAATATATGCAGAAATTCACTTTTGTTATAAAGCACATTTATGGATCTACTGACAAGGTTTCTGATGCATTGAGCAAGAAATGTTTAATTTTGCTGGAGTTTCGTGTGAAGACCTTAGGTTTTGATAGCCTTAAGGATATGTATAGAGATGATCCAGATTTTAAAGACGCTTATGAAGCATGTGAGAATCCAGTTCTCAGAAAAAAAAGCCAATGGATTGAATATATGGTTCAGGATGGACTTTATTCATAAGAAATCAGTTGTGTATACAGAAATGCTCTATGAGAGAGAACCTCTTGAAGGAAAAACATAGTGGGGGATTGGCTGGACATTTTGGCCATGATAAGACTTTTTCACAACTGAATGGCTCATACTATTGGCCAAGGATGAGGAAGGATGTCAAGAAATTCGTGAATAGATGCATAATTTGTCAGCATGCAAAGGGGAAAAGATAGAATACAGGGTTGTATCAACCATTGCTGATACCAGAGAGGTCATGGGATATGGTAATAATGGATTTTGTGTTAGGACTGTCGAGGACACAAAGGGGTTGTGATTCCATATTTGTGGTGGTCAATAGATTTTCAAAAATGGCACATTTCATGCCATGTACGAAAACCAGTGATGCAACTCACATTGCAAATCTGTTTTTCAAAGAAGTTGTTAGACTTCACGCTTACCCAAGAGTATTGTTTCAGACAGGGATACCAAATTTGTTGGTCATTTCTGGAGGACCCTATGGAAGAAGCTAAGAAAAAATTTATCTTTTATCTCAACATATAAAACTCATATGGATGGATAGACTGAGGTAGTGAACTGAATCCTGGGAGATTTATTGAGGAGTCTGGTAGTTGAAAATCACAGTCAGTGGGATCAAGTTCTGCCACAGGTAAAATTTTCATATAACAACTCACCTACCCGAAGCACAATATAGAGCCCATTTCAGATTATGTATGGAATGAAACTGAAAGGAGTATCTAAGTTGAGAGACTTAGAGAAGAATGAATTCAGAAGTGCTAGAGCAGAGGATTTTGTAGCAGAGATGCAAGAGCTCCACAACAAAATCAAAGAGCGGTTAAAGACTTCTAACCAAGAATACAAGCGCTGAGTAGATAAACACATGAGAGAACTTCTATTTGAAGTAGGTGATTTGGTTCTGGCGCATCTCATAAAAGAAAGGTTCTCAAGGGGAAAATACAATAAGCTAAAGATGAAGAAAATTGGACCAAGTAAGATCTTGTGAAAGTTTGAGGCAAATGCTTATGAAGTAGAATTACCAGATGGGGTAGGAATATCACCCATATTCAACATAGTAGATTTGTATCCTTACAGATCTGATGGAGCAGGAACATAGGAGGATCAGAAAGAAGTTCAGTGGGTCAAACAGTTTCCTGTAGCTGAAAAGCCACAGATAGAAAATATAATTGATCAGAGAGTTGGAAAGAAGACCTAAAGGAAGACATACTTTGAATATTTGGTCAAATGGAAAGGACACCCGATTGAGGATGCCAGTTGGGAAAGCGAAGAAGACATCCAAAAACATGGACAGACGGTGCAGGAGCTCATGAACAGGAGTTCATGGATTTTTCAACCAAGGGATTATGGTGCAGGAGCATCGCAAGCGAGCTAGTAAAGAAAGCACAAAGGCAAGGACAACTGGAATTGCACTAGCGTATATTTTGAGACATTTTGAATTTGAATGAAGGAACATTAATGTAATAGTTAGGAGAACGTATTTTCATTTATGTTTTGGAGATTGTAAACAGATATTGAGCGTTGCTCTCATCTGTCAAATATGGAGGCATTTAATTGTAATGAATGTAAAGTAGTTGTAGATTTTATTTCGATTAGATAGCTTAGAGCTGTAAGAGGGAAAAATCGAAAAAGACACCCTCGTATGTATTGTTGAGATAAGAATTCTCATTGTAAGTTGTAGAGTTGTAGTGAGCAAGAGCATAGAGAAGAACAGAGATTATAGGATTGTATAAGAAGATAGTTGTTCCTATTGAACCATGTACAGGAGCACTGGAATTAATATAACAATGCTTTGATTCCATTTCATGTTGTTGTGGTGGTTACTGTTTACATCTATTTTAATGGTATGTTTACAGTTTTGCTTATGTTCTGTATTATGCATTTGAATCAATGTTATGTGTGTGTACTCTCTTGATTTTATGTTGAATGTATGAAGTCTCTGAGAGGAGAAGTATGAGTTTCAATAGTTTCTCGTCCTGAGGATTCCTGTAAGGAGTGTAGTGAAGGTCCGCATAGAGTGCGTTGACAGAGTTTTGAGTTCTATCTCAGAAAAGATCAGGAGGGATATCATTGTTGTCGTACCAGCTGGAGTGTAGGTATCACATAGAGCCATGCAAGGTGTTCACCGATGAGTTGAAGTATTATACTTTTCCAACCGAGGAGAAAGGTTGAAGAACTATTGTTGCAAAGGAGTGCACAGAGTTGAAGAGTGAAATAACCAGGGGTTATTGTGAATGCCGTAAGGTTTGCATGAAGGTATTCCTTAGATTCTAGGAGTTATAGTGAGAGTCCAAATTTATAAGGGTTAGAGCCTTTGAAGTGTTCAAAGGAAAAATGATGTCCGGAGTCACCTCACAGAAGTTAAGATCAGAAGGAAAGATGCGAAGGTATTTCAAGAGTCTTTGAGGAATTTGAACGGATGGTTGAAATTATCATAGGGATAATCATGAAGTTTTGTGGGCCATTGGATCTTGGAGACCAGTGGGAAGGATAAGGATGAGTTTCTTTCAACACTCGTAATCTTAGGATTAACAATAGTCATTGCATTCGGATCAACGAGATTCATTGATTGCGTGCTTGAATTCACCATTTTGGAATTCGGGTGTGAAATAAGGGTGTGACTCAGAGTCGAGAGTTGTGAACTCCCGATTCGAGAAGTCCCGATAGAATCAGGACCGTCAGATCGTGGAAGTTCAAAACTGTTGATCGTGACGAGGAACCATCGTGATTTCGGCTATCGGTCAAAGGTGTTGTTGCATTACAAATCGCTAATAAGTGAAATTATGAAGTGTCGAAATATTTGGGGCCTCAGGTTTTAGACAAAGGTCACATTGAGTAAAGTCAAGGGAGGAGTCAAAGAACCCGTTAGCCTTTAGGGGTTTTGGGGATTGACGATTCAGAGGGACTCACATCAGTGATTGTGAAGTTGTGAAACCTGGAATACTTTTCGGGTGAATATTGTGGTCATTTTAGCTGGTCATGTGGGTAAGTGTTGGTTCTTAGTTCTTATTTTCACAGGCGTAACTTCTAAGAAGGAACCGTGGATAAAAACTTCTGTGTGGAAGATTCCCACAGGGAATAAAGGAGTCAATCAGACTCAAATGGAGATTAAGAACGATCCTTAGACCAGGAGGTCAATAAGAACCTGTCGAGGTAGGGGTGTTGTGTCACCTTTCCTTGGCCTGCACCGAGTCTTCAACGTAGCTCTCCTTCGACCATATTTCCCACCATTATTGGACACCTCAGAGATAACAGATAAATTGACACCAACAAAGATCAATCATGACTAGATGAAACAAGAATCCAATTATCATATTGTGGACACACATATCAATTTCACTCGATAGCAAAGGATCCATCTTTATCGAGTCGTCAAAGCAGGGAAACTCCTGCAGTAAGGCAAGTGGCTCACCTGGGGCCAAATTCAACATAAATTTCCTCATTTGATGGGGGAAATCAATGAAATGGATACCATTACTTCCTAATGAGGGAAGATTGATTCATATGGATATCGGTGGCCACCCACCTTTTCCAACTTTCTCAAAACAGTTTTCTGGCAATTTACTATTTTTAGCAGTTTTTAACTTCCGGGGCCATTTTGAGGGCCTAAATGAAGTTTTTTGGGATATAGCTTCTCAATGATAGGAAAAGGCTCTCATTGAGCCCCCAAAATGAATCTCCTCAATGATACCTTCCCAATGGGCTAGGCTATCGTGCGCCTAAAACAAAGATCTTATGCAAAATTTACGACCCTGGGAAGTTGATGTACTAACTTACCCAAACAGGGCCCACATGAATTTTGGTGCTTCATCTCCTAGGGTTAGGCTTTTTTATGTCTAGGGTTTTTGACATTTCTCTTTATTGTAAAAATTACTTCAGAGCCTCATTGTAATCATCTTCTTGCGAATAAGCGCAACCGTCACATCTCTTCTCAGAGATAAGCCACCACCATTCCAACAAGCTTGTTTTCCACTGCATTTTATAGTTTCAAATTATTTCCTTATTGAATAGAAAACCCGTTTTACTGTATCTCTGTTATTCTGTGTTAAGTATCTTTTAGTAATTTGTATTCATTTCGTTCTTCTCATAAAATCCAGAGCAATATCATGGTCTTCTCTGCATGTAACCTGATTTCTGAAGAAAGAGCTTGATTAGGAGGTCTTGATTGTGAAGGTTTAGGTCCTATAAATATCTCCACTATAGAAATTTAAGAACTATTACACTCAATAGTGCACACATCAATATGGAACAAATTTCCCACTCAAACATCCTTAGTGAGTATCATAGCTCCTCATACCATGTTACACCATTTGTTAGAGAAAATAACATACACACCTTCATCATGAAGTGTGCTTACTAATAGTAGGCTTCATGCTAGACCCATAATGTGAAAAACTCCATTGATCCCCTTTATGCTGCCATCAAGGAATCTGATCAAGACTCTACCATGGCCAACCATATTGAGAAGATATTCATCATCAAGGTATACCATCCCACCATCATATCTCTCATACATTGAAAATCAATGTTGATGGGAATTCATATGGAAGGATGCTCTAGAGTCTATTAGCCATGCACTTTGGTCTGCATGAGTTTTCAAAGCTACAACATAGGAATCTCCACCATCCTCTTGAGAATATTTTTCATATTCGTAATCAAAATTATTCTTTTCCTTCTTGTTATTCTTCTTCTCTTCCTTGCAGTCCCTTCTAAAATGCTAGACCTTGTCACAGTTTCAACATTTTTCCTTGGAATTTCCATGAGACTTATGTCTCCCATGAGATATGGATTTTCCCTTTTCTCTCTTCTTTCCTTTCTCCTTCAATATTTCATGAACAACCAATAATTCAATGGTGGATTCATAATATTTCCACCTCACCTCCTTCGAGAGTAAAGAAATGATGACCTCATCAAGAACCAATGTTTTTACAATGGTTCCAATGGCCATTACCAGGTTGTCCCATGAATCTGGAAAAGAACACAAAAGGGTCACATAGTGATCCTCCTCATCCATATTCAATCCAACTGAGATAAAATGGGTCACAATAGTATTAAATGCATTCAAGTGATGGGATATAGAATCACCATCACCCATTTTCAAGGAAAACAATTTTTTCCATAGAAAACATTTATTAACCAAGGATTTACCTTGATACAAATCCCATTACTTATTCTAGAGAGTTGTTGTGGTTTTTTCTTTAGAAACATTCAATAATACCGAATCAACCAAATAGAGTCTAATATTGTTTCTCACCTTTCTCTCCAACACCACCCACTCTTCATCTTTCATATCAGTGGGTTTGGCTCTATATAATACAACCTATAGATATTAATGTATGATAAGTTTCTCCATATTGAGATATTAGTGCCATTAAAATTCTCCATTTCTAATATAGATGTGCTCACCATTTCCATGCAACAAGATTTCCTTCAGTGCAAGCTCCCACTCAAACCAATATTAAATTAAAAATCCTTGTTCCTAACACCTTGGATATGAGGTGAATAGGATTTGATACCAAATGAAAGGAAGAAGAGGTGTGGAATACACTTCCTACACTAATATGTGAGAGAAGAATGTGTAGAAACTTAAAATATAACAATTGCAAAGAAATGAAATAAGCTACAAACCATTAACAATATGACTTCTTGGGGGAAAATCTCTAGGGAGAAAAACCCTACAATCTAAAGCACACTCAATGTACTATTTGACAAATAAATGGTTACAATATAGAGTCTTTGTGCTGTCAATAAGGGTGTTCAACAATATTTATGGAGAAATTTCGGTAGCATAACAATGAATTAAAACTTACACTATGTATTCGTCGAACCCTAGAACTGAATAAATAGTCGTAACAAAAGAATAAACCATTTACGGTTTTCCAATTCTACAAGATAGAAACCACCAAAAATTAATTGGCCAACTACTACTACATAAAATTCATTGTCTTCTAGTGATGTACATTTATTTTTTACCACTAGTAATCATTTATTCCCTGATATTTCTTTGCATTTATTCCCTACCACTCCTTTGAATGTATTCCATGCTACTTCTTAGCAATCATTACCTGCTCCACTACATGACTGCAAGGTGTATGGCACACCTATCCTAATAGTTACGGGGTTTATATCACCAACCATTTAGATAAGTACAATGAAGAAGCAATGAATAGAGTAAGGGATTTAAAAGTTTATCAACACTTCCACTAAAATCTTCACTATTTTTTTCTCAGAGATCTTTGCAAAAGAGAGGGCACATACAAGGTTTTTTTCATTGGACAAAATTGATGCTACGATACATTTTTCTAGCTTGAAGGATATTGGTGAAATTTTAGCAAAGACATTACGTTATTACAATAATATTCTAGTTGGAACTTTGAACCTATATGAAATCATGGCCAAACATGGTTGCAAAAAAGGTATTTTTTTCATCATCAACTACAATTTATGGACAACCTAAGGTTATTCCATGTGTAGAAAAATTACAAATTTTTGCAATGAATCCCTATGTATGCACTAATATATTCCTTTAAGAGAGAGTTCATGATGTTGATAGACAATATCGAGAGTGGAGAATAATTTTTATTGAGGTATTTCAACCCATTGGAGCTCACCCAAGTAGCCAGATTGGTGAAGATCTGAGGAGAATTCCAATAACCTCATGCCTTTCATCCAACAAGTGGATGTGGGTATTTCAACCTAGTTGGTGCTCACCTAAGAAGCCATATTAGTGAATATTTGAAGGGAATTCCAAATAACCTCATGCCTTTCATCTAATAAGTGGTTGTGTGTAGGCAACGAACTTGAATGTATAAGTCAAATTATGAATGAATTTTTATTTATACATATAAATGTAAAAGAAAAAAAAATATTTGTTCTACTACATCAAATTTTATCCATAGCTATGTGTTGGCCCTTGGTTATGGAAGTATGTGAAGATAAAGGAAGAAAAGGGAGAATGCGAACTTCGCAAAAGACATAGTGACTGTTATTGGGTCGAAGTGAACAAAAGAGAAGAAAAGATGGAGTGAAGCCTGAGAAAGAAAGTCGTTGGACGAGGAGATCATGGATGACATATAAGAAAGGAAGAAGGATCGTGGACAACTCATCAAGTGGAAAAATCCATCGTTGGATTCTTTGGAGCATTGCACGAGAAGAAAGGAAAGATAGGTTGGCGAAGCCCTGAAAATACGGGTCAAGTTGACCTAGGGTTTTAGACACCTAGGGTTTTGGACACCTAGGTTTCGGCCTAAGGCTGTTGGTGAGCTATTGTAATGTATAAATAAAGGTCTAATGGACCTGGGTCGGGTCAGTACTTTGGTTTGGTACGATATTTCTATTGATATAGTTGTATTGTTGATGTGAGTGAGTATTGTATCGAGAGAGAGAGAGAAGTGCTGAGAGTGAGAGCCTTCTGGTATTGTAAGATCTTCATCTAGGTGCAAAGATCAACCCTGCAGTTGGGTGCACAGGGAGGGGAGAGGAAGAGAGGAGAAGAAATAAGATCTACTATCCAAGAGTGCAGACAAGAACTGTATGCTTTACCTTAATATATTATATCACAGTTATGTGGATGTAGCCCTAGGGAGAGGGTGAACCACATACATATTGTGTTATGTGTGATTGATATTCTGTCTCAGTCATTGATATACTGTGATTGCATTTCTTAGTTAGATATGATAGTAGATGTGCAGAATTGATCTAATATGATAAGTGATATATGAACATTGTGTTGTTCTTGTGTTAGATCCACTTTATATTCCCTTTGGTTGTAGACATCTCT
>ML831616.1:0-14757 GCA_009831015.1 Picea engelmannii | reverse complement strand
AATCAATTTGGCACTGCCTTCATTTATCCAACATTAACCTTAGACATTCAATATGATTCTTCAATAAACTAAAAGCAGACCAATCATCAAAGTATGCTTCTAAGAATTTATGCAGAAATTCCTTGAATGCTTCAACCACCACCCTAGAAAAGATGGCTAGGGAATTCTTCAATCTGAATGGCATCACTGTATATTGGTAGGATCCCCATTCTGTTGCAAATGTGGTCTTCCTTGGAAATCTAGATCTGATGGTATCATGAAAATCCATTTGTAAGGGAATATACTTCCTAGCCTCCCACATTATCTAACACTTCGTCAGTGAATGGTGTAGGGAAGGGGTCATGCAAAAAAACATCATCCAGCTTCCTGATATCTATGCATATCCTAATTTCTCTTGTTTTCCTGTCTTGCACCACCATAGGGATTATCCACTCTGACTCTTCGACAGGTTCTATAATTCTTGTTTCCATAATTTTGTCAAGCTCAATATTCACTTTCTCCTTATATTTAGGATTTAGTTTGTAAGCTCTATGTTTGACTGGTCTAGAATCTGGCTTCAAATGGATCCTCATCTCTCCCATAGTCCCTTTAATTCCCTTCATATCAGTGAAATTGGTTGGAAACAAGTCCTGATATTCATGCAGTAACTCTGTAATTTTATCAATGGTAGCAACATCCCAATAATTTCCAACATTTGCAAACTTTGGTGTCTGCTCTGTTCCAATATTCAATTTATTAATCTTGATTGGTTGTCCAATGAATGGAATATCAACTCTTGGTCCTTCCACATCTCTTTGGCCCTATATTTCTGTGATGTTCACCTTCTTCGGATCATCATCTTCATCGGCATTGATGTTGTAGCAGTCCTGCAATTTCTAGAGAGGTGCAATCCATTCATCCTCTTCTTGTTCCAAAGGAAGGCTAGATGCCTCCTCGAATACTTTCTGTCTCAAAATCTATAATGCTTGATCTACTGAGGGATATTGAATTTCAAATAAGAAGGTAGTTACAAAATTCTGAGTCATACCTTTCCAATCTGTAGTGATGAGGCGCAGTTCTGCTTGGAGGTACCAGTTGATAGGTGTCGTGTCCAGCGTATTGATGAATTTCTGTACCCACTTCTCTTGAGGGATGTGGCTACAGGCTTCCTCATATATTCACACATGGTCCTTTGGGAATCTTTGACCTGTGTAGCGAACTTCATAGCCTTCTACTTGTACCAAGAACCTCGTTGTCATCAAGGTACGACATTGTATCCAATCTGTGATGCTATGTTTATGTGTCCCCCACAATATTTTTGGTATGAACTTCAAGGCCTCATCCATTGTCAATCATCTTTGTTGTATTGGTACACTTTCTTCAAATTCTGACAAGAAGGTTTCTAAAGGATTTAGACCATCAAAGGTGGGTAAGTTACATACTGTTGTGTCGATCCAGCGAACTTATCTGGTTAATATAGCACATCTTCTTGTATATACTTCATACATATTGTTCTGCCAGTTCCCCAGTTCTTCTTCTGAGTCTGATGAACATGCGTTATCACTTCGCTAGCTTAATTTTCCATCGATTGTGGGATTAATGTAATCCTGTTGTCTGGCTGTTAGCTTATATATTTTTTCTAGTGCATATTCATGGTCTTCTTCTCTGATAGGTTCTATGTACCATTGACCTTCATCTGGATCTAAAGGTGTGATGAACCTAAGGCCATCTCTTTCAAAATTCATATTTCTTTTATTTAAGTAAGCAACAGTGGAGTTATTGAAGGCCCAATCAATTCCTAACAGTGCAGGGTAAGGAAAAATGTCATCAAGTATTTCAATTACCTCAAAATATGCAAATGTTCTTACTCCATCAATGTCCACAGGGACATGCTCCAATCATCCAAATGGGATGACATCTTGCTAATTGGCCATCCTGATCCTGATAGGGGAATAGATCAACTTCGGTTTTCCCATCAGTGTCCAGGTTTGCTTCATCATGAAATTGACCTTCGACCCTAAATTGAGGACTACATAATCTATCTCATACTCTCCTATTTGAGAATTCAAATGTAATTCCTTATTTGTCCTTATCTTCTTACCAATTTGGTGTACTTCCTTATTCAGTAAGGGGTGTATCTTTCCTAGCTCATATTGTCTGATTAGATTTTCTAATTCTTGTACAATGCTTTCATATTGAACCAACTTAATACAAGTATACAAAAATTCCATGAGCTTACTTACCTCTTTTCCTTATTTTGGTGAAGCAAACTGATCAAATGTCAGAGGCATTCCATATTATCTCACTTCTGGTCTTGTCTTTGATGTAGAGCCTTGGTCTCCTTTGAATTCTTTTCTGGCTTCCTCAAATATTTCTCTTTCTTTCTTTACATCGAATATTTGTGTCTTCTCTGTAGCTTTCCTAATTCATGAGTCTTTTGTAATCTTCCCTTGGGTTATTCTGTCATCTCCTATGACAACACCTCCTCTTGTTATAACAGTGACTCTAGGGTATTCTCCATGAGGCTCATCATATATTAGTTGTACTTGTAGGTTCTGCTGAGGTCCTTATCTTTATTAAAGATTAGCTAGCAGCATAGGACAATCTTCTATAACATGGTCAAACGAGCTGCAGTAGCTGCAAGTGGTACAAGGGTTCTGACAATCCCTTACAAGGTGTCCTGGTTGTATGCAGTTATAACAAATGATCTATCCTTGGCCTCAACCCATTCCTCCTCTTTCTCTTCCTCTAAATCCACCGTGAGGATTGAAATTTCCTCTCCCAGGATATTTATACTACGTAGCGTTTCCTTCTTGATGTACTTCACCTTGAATCTTATATATATATCTCAACCTTTCATGCATGAGATCGTAAGCCCTACAATCCCTATCATCATGTCCTATGGACTTACAGAATGTGCAATACAAATTTGTAGGTGTTTGAACAAACTTTTGCATGTAGTAGCACTCACCAAGGCAATGTCTGTTTCTGCATACCTCGCACCAAGGTAAGGTGACTTCCTTCAAAGTGCTCGGAGATCCAGAAGATAAGTATTCATTGAATAGGGGACATTGTTCCTTGTCATGGCCTTATGACTGAATATGTGGTGGACTACTATTGACAATGCTCTAGGTACTTTGGTGGCTGGGAGTACTCTAGTCGCTTAATACTACTAAATCAAGAGGAGGGATAACAGTACTTACTTCGATGGTCTGCGCAGTTTTTGAGGTTTTAGGTTCTCTTCGGTGAAGCTCTTAAGTTTCTCCTTCCTATGCCCTAGTGGGTTTTGATTATTCTTTGTCTATCAGATCTACCTCTTCTCCACTATAGAAACCCTCCTCCCTGTAGTTATGCTTAAACAGGTTTGCAAGGTGAACTTCTTGGAACACTCTCCCACTGCCTGTATGTCCATATTCTGTGTCGTTGTCGCTGTCTAAATTCTTGAACATTAGCCTTTCTCAATCCGACCAATCTATTGTATCTTCGAGATGTTCTTCTCATGCAATAGCATCTTGATTCTTAACTTTAGAAAATGAAAAAATTTCCCTCTGGGTCCCTTAAAGAAATAGCTCTTGGCTTGGCTATATGATTCTACTCTGTCAACAACGAACTCTGTGATGTACCCTCCAATGGTGCTATCGAACTAGTGATCTACTACTCATGATATGGTGCTATCAACTCGTTTGACCTTATTGATCATCTCTGACATCCAAACCATAGGAGGTCTATATCAGATCTTAAATTGGGTATCTGCTAATCTAGCTAGCCACTCATATAGCTCTTGATGGATTCCTCCAAAGAAAATTTTGTGTATATCAGTAAAGATATATTTCTCCAGCCAATCTTCTGAGCCAAGATTAGGGTTCTTGTTATGGGCTTCAGCGAAGTCCTTTTCTTGATCTTCTATCAACTTTTGAATCTTTGTCTTTGATGGAAACCACCTTGACATTCCCTCAAGAAGATTCTCGTCCCGACAATGGAACCATTTTTTGGCACAGGGGCAGACCCGAGGTTCAGCTCCAAGAGTGCACCAACAAGCCCTAACTACTGTCCCTTTCAGCAACACCTTCGAAGCATATGCAGCCTCACCCGAAGCAGTTATGAGGGGGTTGTAGGACAGAGATGTCTACAACCAAAGGGAATATAAAGTGGATCTAACACAAGAACAACACAATGTTCATATATCACTTATCATATTAGATCAATTCTGCACATCTACTATCATATCTAACTAAGAAATGCAATCACAGTATATCAATGACTGAGACAGAATATCAATCACACATAACACAATATGTATGTGGTTCACCCTCTCCCTAGGGCTACATCCACATAACTGTGATATAATATATTAAGGTAAAGCATACAGTTCTTGTCTGCACTCTTGGATAGTAGATCTTATTTCTTCTCCTCTCTTCCTCTCCCCTCCCTGTGCACCCAACTGCAGGGTTGATCTTTGCACCTAGATGAAGATCTTACAATACCAGAAGGCTCTCACTCTCAGCACTTCTCTCTCTCTCTCGATACAATACTCACTCACATCAACAATACAACTATATCAATAGAAATATCGTACCAAACCAAAGTACTGACCCGACCCAGGTCCATTAGACCTTTATTTATACATTACAATAGCTCACCAACAGCCTTAGGCCGAAACCTAGGTGTCCAAAACCCTAGGTGTCTAAAACCCTAGGTCAACTTGACCCGTATTTTCAGGGCTTCGCCAACCTATCTTTCCTTTCTTCTCGTGCAATGCTCCAAAGAATCCAACGATGGATTTTTCCACTTGATGAGTTGTCCACGATCCTTCTTCCTTTCTTATATGTCATCCATGATCTCCTCGTCCAACGACTTTCTTTCTCAGGCTTCACTCCATCTTTTCTTCTCTTTTGTTCACTTCGACCCAATAACAGTCACTATGTCTTTTGCGAAGTTCGCATTCTCCCTTTTCTTCCTTTATCTTCACATACTTCCATAACCAAGGGCCAACACATAGCTATGGATAAAATTTGATGTAGTAGAACAAATATTTTTTTTTCTTTTACATTTATATGTATAAATAAAAATTCATTCATAATTTGACTTATACATTCAAGTTCGTTGCCTACACACAACCACTTATTAGATGAAAGGCATGAGGTTATTTGGAATTCCCTTCAAATATTCACTAATATGGCTTCTTAGGTGAGCACCAACTAGGTTGAAATACCCACATCCACTTGTTGGATGAAAGGCATGAGGTTATTGGAATTCTCCTCAGATCTTCACCAATCTGGCTACTTGGGTGAGCTCCAATGGGTTGAAATACCTCAATAAAAATTATTCTCCACTCTCGATATTGTCTATCAACATCATGAACTCTCTCTTAAAGGAATATATTAGTGCATACATAGGGATTCATTGCAAAAATTTGTAATTTTTCTACACATGGAATAACCTTAGGTTGTCCATAAATTGTAGTTGATGATGAAAAAAATACCTTTTTTGCAACCATGTTTGGCCATGATTTCATATAGGTTCAAAGTTCCAACTAGAATATTATTGTAATAACGTAATGTCTTTGCTAAAATTTCACCAATATCCTTCAAGCTAGAAAAATGTATCGTAGCATCAATTTTGTCCAATGAAAAAAACCTTGTATGTGCCCTCTCTTTTGCAAAGATCTCTGAGAAAAAAATAGTGAAGATTTTAGTGGAAGTGTTGATAAACTTTTAAATCCCTTACTCTATTCATTGCTTCTTCATTGTACTTATCTAAATGGTTGGTGATATAAACCCCGTAACTATTAGGATAGGTGTGCCATACACCTTGCAGTCATGTAGTGGAGCAGGTAATGATTGCTAAGAAGTAGCATGGAATACATTCAAAGGAGTGGTAGGGAATAAATGCAAAGAAATATCAGGGAATAAATGATTACTAGTGGTAAAAAATAAATGTACATCACTAGAAGACAATGAATTTTATGTAGTAGTAGTTGGCCAATTAATTTTTGGTGGTTTCTATCTTGTAGAATTGGAAAACCGTAAATGGTTTATTCTTTTGTTACGACTATTTATTCAGTTCTAGGGTTCGACGAATACATAGTGTAAGTTTTAATTCATTGTTATGCTACCGAAATTTCTCCATAAATATTGTTGAACACCCTTATTGACAGCACAAAGACTCTATATTGTAACCATTTATTTGTCAAATAGTACATTGAGTGTGCTTTAGATTGTAGGGTTTTTCTCCCTAGAGATTTTCCCCCAAGAAGTCATATTGTTAATGGTTTGTAGCTTATTTCATTTCTTTGCAATTGTTATATTTTAAGTTTCTACACATTCTTCTCTCACATATTAGTGTAGGAAGTGTATTCCACACCTCTTCTTCCTTTCATTTGGTATCAAATCCTATTCACCTCATATCCAAGGTGTTAGGAACAAGGATTTTTAATTTAATATTGGTTTGAGTGGGAGCTTGCACTGAAGGAAATCTTGTTGCATGGAAATGGTGAGCACATCTATATTAGAAATGGAGAATTTTAATGGCACTAATATCTCAATATGGAGAAACTTATCATACATTAATATCTATAGGTTGTATTATATAGAGCCAAACCCACTGATATGAAAGATGAAGAGTGGGTGGTGTTGGAGAGAAAGGTGAGAAACAATATTAGACTCTATTTGGTTGATTCGGTATTATTGAATGTTTCTAAAGAAAAAACCACAACAACTCTCTAGAATAAGTAATGGGATTTGTATCAAGGTAAATCCTTGGTTAATAAATGTTTTCTATGGAAAAAATTGTTTTCCTTGAAAATGGGTGATGGTGATTCTATATCCCATCACTTGAATGCATTTAATACTATTGTGACCCATTTTATCTCAGTTGGATTGAATATGGATGAGGAGGATCACTATGTGACCCTTTTGTGTTCTTTTCCAGATTCATGGGACAACCTGGTAATGGCCATTGGAACCATTGTAAAAACATTGGTTCTTGATGAGGTCATCATTTCTTTACTCTCGAAGGAGGTGAGGTGGAAATATTATGAATCCACCATTGAATTATTGGTTGTTCATGAAATATTGAAGGAGAAAGGAAAGAAGAGAGAAAAGGGAAAATCCATATCTCATGGGAGACATAAGTCTCATGGAAATTCCAAGGAAAAATGTTGAAACTGTGACAAGGTCTAGCATTTTAGAAGGGACTGCAAGGAAGAGAAGAAGAATAACAAGAAGGAAAAGAATAATTTTGATTACGAATATGAAAAATATTCTCAAGAGGATGGTGGAGATTCCTATGTTGTAGCTTTGAAAACTCATGCAGACCAAAGTGCATGGCTAATAGACTCTAGAGCATCCTTCCATATGAATTCCCATCAACATTGATTTTCAATGTATGAGAGATATGATGGTGGGATGGTATACCTTGATGATGAATATCTTCTCAATATGGTTGGCCATGGTAGAGTCTTGATCAGATTCCTTGATGGCAGCATAAAGGGGATCAATGGAGTTTTTCACATTATGGGTCTAGCATGAAGCCTACTATTAGTAAGCACACTTCATGATGAAGGTGTGTATGTTATTTTCTCTAACAAATGGTGTAACATGGTATGAGGAGCTATGATACTCACTAAGGATGTTTGAGTGGGAAATTTGTTCCATATTGATGTGTGCACTATTGAGTGTAATAGTTCTTAAATTTCTATAGTGGAGATATTTATAGGACCTAAACCTTCACAATCAAGACCTCCTAATCAAGCTCTTTCTTCAGAAATCAGGTTACATGCAGAGAAGACCATGATATTGCTCTGGATTTTATGAGAAGAACGAAATGAATACAAATTACTAAAAGATACTTAACACAGAATAACAGAGATACAGTAAAACGGGTTTTCTATTCAATAAGGAAATAATTTGAAACTATAAAATGCAGTGGAAAACAAGCTTGTTGGAATGGTGGTGGCTTATCTCTGAGAAGAGATGTGACGGTTGCGCTTATTCGCAAGAAGATGATTACAATGAGGCTCTGAAGTAATTTTTACAATAAAGAGAAATGTCAAAAACCCTAGACATAAAAAAGCCTAACCCTAGGAGATGAAGCACCAAAATTCATGTGGGCCCTGTTTGGGTAAGTTAGTACATCAACTTCCCAGGGTCGTAAATTTTGCATAAGATCTTTGTTTTAGGCGCACGATAGCCTAGCCCATTGGGAAGGTATCATTGAGGAGATTCATTTTGGGGGCTCAATGAGAGCCTTTTCCTATCATTGAGAAGCTATATCCCAAAAAACTTCATTTAGGCCCTCAAAATGGCCCCGGAAGTTAAAAACTGCTAAAAATAGTAAATTGCCAGAAAACTGTTTTGAGAAAGTTGGAAAAGGTGGGTGGCCACCGATATCCATATGAATCAATCTTCCCTCATTAGGAAGTAATGGTATCCATTTCATTGATTTCCCCCATCAAATGAGGAAATTTATGTTGAATTTGGCCCCAGGTGAGCCACTTGCCTTACTGCAGGAGTTTCCCTGCTTTGACGACTCGATAAAGATGGATCCTTTGCTATCGAGTGAAATTGATATGTGTGTCCACAATATGATAATTGGATTCTTGTTTCATCTAGTCATGATTGATCTTTGTTGGTGTCAATTTATCTGTTATCTCTGAGGTGTCCAATAATGGTGGGAAATATGGTCGAAGGAGAGCTACGTTGAAGACTCGGTGCAGGCCAAGGAAAGGTGACACAACACCCCTACCTCGACAGGTTCTTATTGACCTCCTGGTCTAAGGATCGTTCTTAATCTCCATTTGAGTCTGATTGACTCCTTTATTCCCTGTGGGAATCTTCCACACAGAAGTTTTTATCCACGGTTCCTTCTTAGAAGTTACGCCTGTGAAAATAAGAACTAAGAACCAACACTTACCCACATGACCAGCTAAAATGACCACAATATTCACCCGAAAAGTATTCCAGGTTTCACAACTTCACAATCACTGATGTGAGTCCCTCTGAATCGTCAATCCCCAAAACCCCTAAAGGCTAACGGGTTCTTTGACTCCTCCCTTGACTTTACTCAATGTGACCTTTGTCTAAAACCTGAGGCCCCAAATATTTCGACACTTCATAATTTCACTTATTAGCGATTTGTAATGCAACAACACCTTTGACCGATAGCCGAAATCACGATGGTTCCTCGTCACGATCAACAGTTTTGAACTTCCACGATCTGACGGTCCTGATTCTATCGGGACTTCTCGAATCGGGAGTTCACAACTCTCGACTCTGAGTCACACCCTTATTTCACACCCGAATTCCAAAATGGTGAATTCAAGCACGCAATCAATGAATCTCGTTGATCCGAATGCAATGACTATTGTTAATCCTAAGATTACGAGTGTTGAAAGAAACTCATCCTTATCCTTCCCACTGGTCTCCAAGATCCAATGGCCCACAAAACTTCATGATTATCCCTATGATAATTTCAACCATCCGTTCAAATTCCTCAAAGACTCTTGAAATACCTTCGCATCTTTCCTTCTGATCTTAACTTCTGTGAGGTGACTCCGGACATCATTTTTCCTTTGAACACTTCAAAGGCTCTAACCCTTATAAATTTGGACTCTCACTATAACTCCTAGAATCTAAGGAATACCTTCATGCAAACCTTACGGCATTCACAATAACCCCTGGTTATTTCACTCTTCAACTCTGTGCACTCCTTTGCAACAATAGTTCTTCAACCTTTCTCCTCGGTTGGAAAAGTATAATACTTCAACTCATCGGTGAACACCTTGCATGGCTCTATGTGATACCTACACTCCAGCTGGTACGACAACAATGATATCCCTCCTGATCTTTTCTGAGATAGAACTCAAAACTCTGTCAACGCACTCTATGCGGACCTTCACTACACTCCTTACAGGAATCCTCAGGACGAGAAACTATTGAAACTCATACTTCTCCTCTCAGAGACTTCATACATTCAACATAAAATCAAGAGAGTACACACACATAACATTGATTCAAATGCATAATACAGAACATAAGCAAAACTGTAAACATACCATTAAAATAGATGTAAACAGTAACCACCACAACAACATGAAATGGAATCAAAGCATTGTTATATTAATTCCAGTGCTCCTGTACATGGTTCAATAGGAACAACTATCTTCTTATACAATCCTATAATCTCTGTTCTTCTCTATGCTCTTGCTCACTACAACTCTACAACTTACAATGAGAATTCTTATCTCAACAATACATACGAGGGTGTCTTTTTCGATTTTTCCCTCTTACAGCTCTAAGCTATCTAATCGAAATAAAATCTACAACTACTTTACATTCATTACAATTAAATGCCTCCATATTTGACAGATGAGAGCAACGCTCAATATCTGTTTACAATCTCCAAAACATAAATGAAAATACGTTCTCCTAACTATTACATTAATGTTCCTTCATTCAAATTCAAAATGTCTCAAAATATACGCTAGTGCAATTCCAGTTGTCCTTGCCTTTGTGCTTTCTTTACTAGCTCGCTTGCGATGCTCCTGCACCATAATCCCTTGGTTGAAAAATCCATGAACTCCTGTTCATGAGCTCCTGCACCGTCTGTCCATGTTTTTGGATGTCTTCTTCGCTTTCCCAACTGGCATCCTCAATCGGGTGTCCTTTCCATTTGACCAAATATTCAAAGTATGTCTTCCTTTAGGTCTTCTTTCCAACTCTCTGATCAATTATATTTTCTATCTGTGGCTTTTCAGCTACAGGAAACTGTTTGACCCACTGAACTTCTTTCTGATCCTCCTATGTTCCTGCTCCATCAGATCTGTAAGGATACAAATCTACTATGTTGAATATGGGTGATATTCCTACCCCATCTGGTAATTCTACTTCATAAGCATTTGCCTCAAACTTTCACAAGATCTTACTTGGTCCAATTTTCTTCATCTTTAGCTTATTGTATTTTCCCCTTGAGAACCTTTCTTTTATGAGATGCGCCAGAACCAAATCACCTACTTCAAATAGAAGTTCTCTCATGTGTTTATCTACTCAGCGCTTGTATTCTTGGTTAGAAGTCTTTAACCGCTCTTTGATTTTGTTGTGGAGCTCTTGCATCTCTGCTACAAAATCCTCTGCTCTAGCACTTCTGAATTCATTCTTCTCTAAGTCTCTCAACTTAGATACTCCTTTCAGTTTCATTCCATACATAATCTGAAATGGGCTCTATATTGTGCTTCGGGTAGGTGAGTTGTTATATGAAAATTTTACCTGTGGCAGAACTTGATCCCACTGACTGTGATTTTCAACTACCAGACTCCTCAATAAATCTCCCAGGATTCAGTTCACTACCTCAGTCTATCCATCCATATGAGTTTTATATGTTGAGATAAAAGATAAATTTTTTCTTAGCTTCTTCCATAGGGTCCTCCAGAAATGACCAACAAATTTGGTATCCCTGTCTGAAACAATACTCTTGGGTAAGCGTGAAGTCTAACAACTTCTTTGAAAAACAGATTTGCAATGTGAGTTGCATCACTGGTTTTCGTACATGGCATGAAATGTGCCATTTTTGAAAATCTATTGACCACCACAAATATGGAATCACAACCCCTTTGTGTCCTCGACAGTCCTAACACAAAATCCATTATTACCATATCCCATGACCTCTCTGGTATCAGCAATGGTTGATACAACCCTGTATTCTATCTTTTCCCCTTTGCATGCTGACAAATTATGCATCTATTCACGAATTTCTTGACATCCTTCCTCATCCTTGGCCAATAGTATGAGCCATTCAGTTGTGAAAAAGTCTTATCATGGCCAAAATGTCCAGCCAATCCCCCACTATGTTTTTCCTTCAAGAGGTTCTCTCTCATAGAGCATTTCTGTATACACAACTGATTTCTTATGAATAAAGTCCATCCTGAACCATATATTCAATCCATTGGCTTTTTTTTCTGAGAACTGGATTCTCACATGCTTCATAAGCGTCTTTAAAATCTGGATCATCTCTATACATATCCTTAAGGCTATCAAAACCTAAGGTCTTCACACGAAACTCCAGCAAAATTAAACATTTCTTGCTCAATGCATCAGAAACCTTGTCAGTAGATCCATAAATGTGCTTTATAACAAAAGTGAATTTCTGCATATATTCAACCCATTTTGCATGTTTCTAGTTCAGATTTTCTTGTCGAGTTATGAATTGTAAAGCATGGTTGTCACTATACAAGACAAACTCTTTCGTAACCAAGTAATGCCTCCATTTTTTTCAATTCTTGTATGTCTGCATAAAACTCCTTATCATACGTTGAATACTTCATCTTGGTTTCATTCAGCTTCTCACTGAAGTATGCAATCAACCTATTGTCCTGGCTTAAGACTACTCCAATCGCGAATCCACTTGCATCACATCTGACTTGGAATGTCTTACTAAAATCTGGCAGAACCGGAACTGGTTGTCCAGTTATTTTCTCTTTCAACAACTTGAAACTTTTCTCTGCTTCCTTTGTCCAATGAAATGATTTATGTCTTTTCTTGACTGTGTCCATCATTGGTGCACATATCCCACTAAAATTTCTGATGAACTTCCTGTCAAAACTATCCAATCCATGGAAGCTTGAAACTTCAAAGATACTCTTTGGCGATGGCCAATCTCTGATTGCTTTTACCTTTTCAGGATCCATCTTCAACTCATTTGAAGAGATCACAAAACCCAAATAAATGAGTTATTTCTTCATGAAAGATGATTTCTTCAAGTTTATCAACAATTTCTCTTGCTACAACCTCCTCATTACTGAAGCTAAGGTTTCAAATGTTCTTTGTCAGTCTTACTGAAAATCAGTATATCATCAAGATACACAATTACAAACTTCCCAATGAAATCTTTCAAGACTTCGTTCATCAATCTGATAAAAGTACTTGGTGCATTCGTCAAACCAAATGGCATGACAAGGCATTCATACAACCCTTCATTTGTATTGAATGTTGTCTTCCATTCATTACCTTCCCTCATTCTAATCTAATGATATCCGTTTTTCAAATCAATTTTTGAAAAAACTTTTCTCCACTCAAGAAATCCATCAAGTCATCCATCCTCAGTAAAGGAAATATGTACCTGATGGTGATTTTGTTTATAGCTCTTGAATCCGTACACATTCTCCATCCACCATCTTTCTTTGGACTTAGCACTATTGGAACAACGCATGGACTCAAGCTCTCTCTAACCAATCCTTTGTCCATCAAATCATGGACTTGCTTCTTAACCTTCTCATTCTCCTGCGACGTCAATATGTACATTGCTTTGTTTGGAAAACTTGTTCCAGGTGTAAGGTCAATGTGATGGCTTATACTCGTAATGTGTGGTAACGAACAAGGTAAATCATCCACCATTATATCAGCGAAATTCTCCAGCAGTTCCTGAATTTCCTCTGGTAGATCGTCTATCGAAGTACTTGTCAAAATGACTCTGGGTTTTCTCACTACAGAAAATTGCATGTCTTATTATTTCTTGACTTCGTCAAGAAGCTCCTTCCCACTCATGAGAAGTATAGTATTTCTTGCTTATGCTTTCACCTTCTCATCTTTAATTGGTAGCAACATATGCGTCCTACCATTCTTCTCCAAGGTGTATTTGTTCCTTCTCCCATCATGAATAACATTTTTGTCATATTGTCATGGTCTACCCAACAAAAGATGACAAACATCCATGGGAATAACATCACACAATATTTCATCTCTATAACCCCTATCTTAAATTCAACTAAACATTGTTTAGTGACTATTACTTGATGTCCCTTTTGAAACCACAAAACCATGTATGGGCTTGGATGTGCAATTGTCTCCAATTCTATATTTTCTACCATTTCTATGGATAATAGATTATCTGTGCTTCCACTGTCCACAATTACCTTGCATACCCTATCCTTGGTCTTTCAAGAAGTTCTAAACAAATTGTTTTTTTGGACTGGATTCTGCATCTCTTTCTCTAGTTTCAAGAGAATTTTCCTCATCATTAAAGATATTTCACCTTCTACATCTTCTGCCTAAAAATTTCTCTTCTGCGCTTTTGAAATGTGAGCTTCGCCTCCATCTCTTTTTCTATCAATAAATTCATAAGACTTATGTCCAATCTTTCAACAGACAATTTTTTTTATCTCACCACCTCTGCCTCTTCCTCTTCCTCTGGCTCGAGGAAAAGTATTCATGTCGGCATATTGTCTTCCCTGTGAAGTTCCTCCTCTTTCTGGGTGAGTATGAGATTTCTTTTCTTCCTCCTTGGGATTCTATACTATGTCTTGGGCAATTTCTTTTCCTCTGCTCTGACTTCTACCTCTGCCTCTTTGACCTTTCTTTCGGGCCAATTTTTCTTCAGCCTTCAGAGCAATCTGATAATCATCTTCCACATTTCTAATCATCAGCATGCTCATCTCATCCTGAATTTCATATCTCATACCATTCATGTATCTAGCGACCTTTTTATCATCACTCTCTCGATGACCTACTCTAATGTTTATCCTGTAGAACTCTTCAGTGTACTCCTTCACTCTCATTCCTTTCTATCTCAAATTCTGTATTCTTCGAAACAAGTTAATTTGGTAGTCTCTCGGTATAAACTTGGATTTGATTTTTGCAACCATTCTATCTCAGGTTTTGATTATTTTCTTTCCCTTGCAATGCCTATATGCCTGCAGTTCATCCCACCATAGTGTTTCATTCCCTTTAAGTCTAGTGACAACATGTTTAACTTTCTTATCTTCCTTGACATCCTCATAGTTGAAGT
>ML831615.1:75074-103600 GCA_009831015.1 Picea engelmannii | reverse complement strand
GGTGATACTTATGAAATATAGGACTTTAATAGAAGTTACAACAATAATATGCATACCATCTACATGCCTTAACACACTATTACTTGTGTATGGGGTGGCAAGTGCAAGAGAGGTTATCATGAGCCCTCGAGGAATAATTGAAACATCCTTCACATGGAGACTTGGCGTTTCATCTAACAACCAAGCAGAAGCCTATCCTTTACTGCAAGGATTGAGGATTGTCATTGATTATCGTATTCAATCATTGATAGTGTTGGGAGATTCAAAGGCCATCATTAGTCTGATGGCTTTGCTTACAATTCGGGTGGACAACTTATTAGCATATGTGCTAGTTCGAGCACACCAAGAAATGATCAAATTCACCTACATAAAGTTCTAACATGTGTTGAGGGAGAGCAACTCTTTAGCAGATAGTATTGCTAATAAAATCACCACCCAAAAAGAGGGGGTCTTCAATATCAATGGAAAACTATACAATCAACCCATCCCACAAATTTTAATATGGAGATGGAGGCACGTAACACGCATTTAAGGTTTCACATGGCACTTAATTGGGAAGCACGACCATATAGAAAACTTCGTAATGAGAAGTGACCCAAGGCCCCCTTTCACATGCTCTAGCTCATAGACTCACACAATTTTGAATTCTCGGGCATAAGCTTTACCCGTAAAGGTGGGATTATTGTTCTTCGATCTGTAATGCATTGGAGGAGAACCTTGGTTCTAAGTCTATGAGGTATCATTGTGAGTTTTGTCATTTTGATTGGGATAGTGTGTATGATTTCAATCTTGATTCGATAAGTAGGTGAGCCTCCTCCTATGTTCTTTATCATTTAGAGGAGGTTGGTGTTTGTCTGGGTTATACTCAACTTGGGAGTTATGGTTTTAGTTTGGGTTTCAATCCTTTCTTCACGAGGTTTCTCTCAATATAAGCTACATTCAATTTTAAAATGTTTTCCTTTGGTTTACTTCATTAAGTATAGTATATTACTTGTCTTATGCCAACTCAATGTTTCTTTGGGTTGGAAGTTGGAATTGTTGAATCTCGATAGCTTGAGGCAGTATGGAATGCACTAGATTGTTTCTATCTTTAGCTTGATGGTTATTGCAGGTGCTCTCATTCTCTATTCATGTGAAAGTTGGTTTCTTATGCATGATCCCTCTTTGGCTCTGCACAACTGTATCTTGGTGGGTGTTGTTTCTTATAAACAACAATAGTGGGACTTCTATGGTCTAAAGGTGACAAACGAAATCTGGACAAAAGGTATTACAAAGACCATAATTCTAATAGGGATCTTGGATTGTATCAGATCTAGGATGGATTGTCGAGAATCACAGGAGATTGGACATGCTCTAAGGAACCATGAGGAAACTATACAGAGTAATAGAGCCTCAATCTTCACAACTACAAAAAAAAATCCACGAGAATGAGAAACAAGTTACAACTGAGATTACAACAATTACGGGCACATTGGTTCAATGGAAGCACAAAATGGATGTCTTGGAGGTGGAATGAAGCATGCTCAGTAACATGGTCATAAATTTGACCAAGGGAGACCAATCAGGGGCTTCAAACCAAGTAGAGTCAATCAATTCCAATAGTGAGGGAACGAAGGAAGAAGAAACAGTGTATCAACTACCTTAAGACATGGAAATTGCCAGGCAATACTTCAACCCCATGAATGCAACTATGGAAGAAGCAACCATCCATCGTGCTTTCTGTTGGGTTCTATGTTTTATAAAGTTATTAGGATCTTAGGTCTTTTTTTGTAAAATCTATAGTATCATGAATTACTAGGAAGTACAGACTAAATATCTAGAGAGATTGTGTTATAGGCTATTAGTTGGTAATGCTTTTGTTTTTTTGTTAAACAAACTCATAAATAGAACTTTGATATAATTTTGTTGTGACTTGTGCTGCAATTTTCTATTAATACAAATCTCCTAATTACTGTTAAACACATGCACCATTACTTGTGTAGGTTATGGGTAAAGATCATTCACAAGAGAGATTCAATAATTTCTCAAGGCTCCATTGACCTCTCCATTGATGATATTTTTAACCATTAGACTACCTAGCATGTAGTGCAATTCATCGGGGAGTTCTCAAAATATGAGGGATGGATGGTAAGCAACACACTAACCATCATCTAATAGATATTGATGACTATGAGTGCCCCTAATGTCCATTTTTTTTTGTAAGTTAGAGTTTATATTACCTTCATGAAATTGAGAACCAAGTACATGTCATCCGACCTGGTGTTTGGACCACCAAAAATGGAAACCAACTCCAACACCAGGTCCCATATATCATTAAGTGTCTGCCCTGGGGGCCAAAAGTAAAATGTTTAGATTTTCCATAATGGCTACAGAGCAAGCTAAGATTTAAAACATGTTGAAAAACTATAGAAGTTGAAATTAAGAGATGAACAAAAAACATGGTAGGAATGTTGAGTTAAACGCTTGACTGACCATTGTTACCATTGCCATGGAAAGGAACTGACCCGAATGGACCAAAAGCACAGCGACGATGGCACTCTGGACATCGAAGCCAAGATTGTTGGCCAGATAACGAGTCAAAGAGATTTTCTATCTTGCAATCCATCATCTCCTGACATAAATGTTGTTCCACAATGTCCCTGCGTAGTTCAAAAATTAACTGAAGTTGGTCATCAGAGAACCGACGAGGTGAATTTTCCTCTTGTGTCCCACTGGGGTTCACCGCTGGAACCTCTGAGCTGCTACCCATGTAATTTATGTGAGCCAAAGGAAATGGAGCCTCTAGTGGAGACCGTCTTGCTGGAGGTGAAGCGGGGATTTCCATATTTTCTTGGTTTTGAACCGGTGGAATTTCTTCTTCCACGATTGCAAATCCCCACATTTCCTCATCTTATTGGCTAGCTGAAGTTGAAGAGGTCTGCGAAGAAGAAATGGAGAGACTAGGGGAAGGAGATATAGAAGGACGGTGACCTACAAAACTGCGAAGGGTTCCGGTGCCTCTGCAAGGTTTACCTTGTTTGCGAGGCATGGTGTAGAGAGGGAGGGGAGTGGACCAGAGGGGGAGCCAAAAGAAACTAGAGACATGCCAAGGATGGATGGAAACAAGGTTATGTTTGCCAACAAGAGGAATTATGGTCGTGATATACAACCAAGGCGATATAAAAGAGGTTGTAGCAAGGTTCGAAACCCATAGAAGTGCCATAACAATACCATAAATGACATTCATCACCATTGTACCATAGTTTGCAACGCTAGCCATCGACGATACCTATGACTTAATGTTGGGCATGAGAATGAGACCGCAGAGGTGAAACATGAAATAAATGTCTCACCTTGAGCAAGGAATCGATCGCATGGAGGTTACACTGGTAACCAGGTGGCACAAAATCATAGTGGGTTGGGTGGCACCCCATCCATGGTGCCCCTAATTTCCATTCACAAATATCGTTCTCTTGGAGAAAACGCTTATCATTGTAATGAATGTGAAAGGAAAGTTAATAATATTTGACAACGTTGAATTACAATACAATCCAGCCACAATGGTATGCTGAGATATCATGTTGTTCTCTTGCATCCTATAAGTGCCAAATTTAAATAAAAAATACATGGATCAAATTATCTTGCTTTCCTATTAGCCTCGAAGCATCTTGGCAATCATATGAATTTGTTTCTAATACATTTCACCATCATTTATGTTTTGACTGTAGAATTGTTTCTCTTTTGATATGTAGACCAATACAATGTTTTTTTCATTTTATTTCACTTGTTTTTTTAGATTGATTAATATGTATCCCTATTATGGATGCTCCATGAATTTAGTATCCATGTGTCTTACATGTACCATTAAAATTACATAACAATCTAGAACCAAGTGCTTCCAGACAATGAAGAGGACAAATCTCCCAATCGTGATTCTCTTCATGCACTACTTGACAGTGATTAGACCCTCCACTACGGTGTTATAATTGCAATGAAATGGGGCATATTACAAGAAATTGTCTACGGCCTCATTGTGGGCACTACATGATGATAAGGCACAATACAAGGGATTGTTTGAAATTGATTGAAAAATGAGAGGCACGTGACAAAAGGTAACACATTACCAACATGGTGAATTATGAGTTGAAGGTCCTCGATGGTGACTCGACGAGTTATGCATGCATATGTATTAAAATCATCACCAAGGGTAGGACCAAGACTATCACAAGTGTGGGATCCACATATTGGGGATCTATCCATCAACATCTGTCAAAGGCACCGAATTTTAATATAGTTCAACAAAAAATAAAATTTAGAGATGCAGTTGAGGTGATGTAGGAAGTTGTTTGTTCCCCTGACAAGGTTGTGGGGATGGAAGGAGATATCCTATTGTCTAGAGTCCAATTGTCGAGTAAATTCCCAAGCCTGCTAGCATGGCCTATGGAAGAAGAAGCCCGTGATTTATTGACAGTGTCCCTACTAATACTAGACAATACTGCGAGGACTACATCAATTGAGCGACTAGTGAGGAGTTGAGCTCGCGTAGGGTTCATTACTATGCAGTAGACTCCAAAGTCGCCATTAATTAATGGCATAATGAGTAATATGAGTAGTCCACACAGAGATGCATGGTGTTAAAAGTAATCAGGTGGATTGGTGTAGATCTTAATAATCCACCAAGGTTTAATGACATGACTAACACCATAGAGTTTGTGGAACAAGTGGTGCACCATATCATGCCCGAGTAGAGGATCGTAGTGTTGGATATCACTTTGGCATAAACCATTGTGAGATTGTGGGAAATGCATGAAGACATGTTACACTCATGGGAGGATATGGCAAAGGCACTACAGACTAAATTCCTACTAGACATTAAGGCTTTAGCAGCCAATAACACTGCAAAATTCAACTCTGTGACAACTCTCTATAGTTTGGTGGTACTTCTGATCCAATGGGAACTGTGGATTGTTGTGGAGCCCATTGGGAAATGCAAGGAGTTCCTATTCAATAATGGGTGCATAAGTTTATGTACACCATGGAGTCATTGCTAAAGAACTGAAATTCAAGAGAGGAAATGAAACCACAAACAACCAATTGGTTGGAACTACGAGAAAGATTTTGTGAAACTTTCCAACTCTATGGGGAGGACACACCAATTGTTGGGGTGATATAGTCCATCAATGTTTCCTGTAGATAGAACACCCAAAATATTTGACTACAGGTTCCACAGATGAGCTCCAACTTCCATGATTTGAAGAAATTGAACGCCACCACATCATCCAAGATACCAAGGATGAGTCTAGGCTAGATATTGCAGGGGACTATTCAAATGGCCACATCATCATAAAGATGGCATTTATTCTCCAACAGCATGCCAACCTATTTTTGCATAGTGTCATGGAGATGAAGAGCATGGTGAGAGAACTCTATGAGATGAAGATAGAATTGAAGCTTGATACCTGGTCAGTCAAGAAGACGCCATGCAAGATGAATTCACATTATAAGGATCAAATTAAAAACTTGATATTTCTATTGCAAAAATCAAATTGGATCAATCCAATAGTCACACAAGACAAGAAAACAAGTGAAAACCTTGTTTTTGTGAATTTCCATGAATTTAATGAGGCTTGCATACAAGACCCATTTCCTACCCTATTTAATGATTAGATTCTTAAGAGAGTATCAAGGAATAAGGACCACTCCTTCACTAATGGGTTTTTCGACTATCATCAAATCTGGATCATCGAGGAGGACAAGAAGAAGACCATTTTTTCCGTGGAATGGGGACCATACGCCTATAATCTCATGCCCTTTGAACTAAAGAACATGCTCGTGATGTTTTTCAAAGTAGTGGTTGTTGCATTATGTGAGTATATTTGTAAGATTATTTAGAATTTTTTTATGATTGGACAATGAATAGTTTGTTCAAGGATCATCTTGCTAATATCACGTCGATGTTGGACAAATGCCAGCAGATGAAATTGTCCCTAGACATTAAGAAATGCATCTTTTGTACCTTGTTCGGTGTCTTTTTGGGCCATATTGTATATACAGAGGGCTTGTTGCTTGATCCAACAAAGATCACGATGATTGTGAATTTACCCGTGTTAGAGAATGTTCCTATCTTACAATCAATATTGGGTCACATGGGATATTATTGCAAGTTCATTAGGGGATATGTGAAGCCAACAATGCTAATGGAGGAACTATTTCCGAAAGGTCTTTCATTTATATGGATTGCGGCTAGTGAAGAAGGATTTACCAATTTGAAACAATGGATGGTTAGAGCTTCGATTCTATTTTTTTCCATATTGGACAAAAATGTTCCACATCCATGTGGATGCCTCTAGCATTGCATTGGGAAATGTGTTGACATAGCCCGGGAGGGCATGTTGGAGCACACAATATAATTCACCAACAGGAAGTTGTCTGACATAGAGCATAATTACATTACTATAAAATATGAAGGCTTAGATATAATGTATGTGTTGTAAAAAAACGGCATTACCTTCTAGGTTGACCCTTCGAGTTCTTCACTAGTCACTTGAAACTCAAATGTTTGGTTAATAAGCGAGTTTAAAGGTAAGATATGTCAATGGCTAGTCTATTTCATGAGTTTTTTGAGGTGGTGGTTAAGTCGAGTAAACATACAGTGGGTCCTTATCATTGAACTAGGATATGCAATGGGGAGGCCTTAGGAGTAGTCAATGAACTACAATATGTTGATCCCTTTCATGTAGAAGGAATCCTTAACTTGTTCAACGATATTGATGAATTCATCGGCTCCAAATCGACACAAAATGACCATGATCAACAATAACATTGGCAACTAGTTGTTCAAGCTATGAACTATCGACCAATTATAGAGCGTTTGTACAAGTTAGCCATTGATGGGATTCTTCATAAGTGTGTCTTGGATCATTAACGATAGGCAATGCTCTAAGAATCCGACAATGGATAGAGCAAATAAAATTACAAGAGCAACGCCACGACATGGAAGGTGTTGCACATAGGTATTTTGTGGTTAATATTGTCGGTAGATGCAATTGAAGATGCATTCTACCATGGATGAGATGTCGTTGCAACCCATTGGACAAGGAGTCACTTCAACGATGGGAAGCTGACTTTATCAGCCCCATTAATCCACTTGCATGCTACTCAAGGGATATATATATTATCACAACACTCCAAGGAGAACACCTTTTTGCGGAGGTTTTTACGGAACCTCCCCCAAAAATTATTCTCTTAGTTGTTTATAATGGAGGTTGTTAGCGGAGGCGAGCAGTCGAAGTGTTTTTTTTGTTCAGTGCGTCTTTATGGTACAAACACACCAAGACTTAAATGTTCAAATGCACCGTCACTGTTAATAACAAAGGCAGACAATTGTAAGTTTTTGCAGATGTCTTTTTCTCGGAATGCCTTTTAGGTATATACACACCGGTCAGTTAAACAATACAAAACTCGTGTGTCCATGTTCCAGTAGAATCGTCGTACTTTATAATAAGATCACATGCACCGAATAAATCACACTAGTGTCATTGAACAATATGCACTGGGATGTTCATGAACAATACAACATAGACACGTCCATGTTTCAGTAGCACCGACATACTTTATAATAAAATTACATGCATACAATAAATTGCATCATTGTTGTTGAATGGTACACCCGATGCGTCTCTTTGTCGAAAGGTGCATCGCAGTAGGGTAAACAATAAAAAATTACCAATCCAATTTTGATTGTTACAATGCATCATGTGCTTCCAAACTCTCAAGCAAGCATCAATGCTCACCTTTCTTCCGAAGATGCCATGTTTTCAATGCTCTACACTGATTAAGATAGCTCCATTGGTGGATTCCACATATTTCCAAATTTTGGAAATTACCACGAATTTTCATTTCCTCTCAACGATGCAACCATGCCTCTTTGGGATAGAAGAGACCAAATAAATTAATTATTACCTTCCTATTTTCATTTTCATCCAATCAAAATTAGAATTTAGCTTGAAATTTCAGATTTTTTTCAATTTTATTTTTCTTTTTCACATGGTGCACCTGAATAGTTTGGCTCACCCCGAAGTGGTGCGTACTGTGTTAACGACACAATGAGCACTGTCATTGATGTGTACTGTGTTAAATACACAGTGATCACCGTTGCCAACGCGTCCATATATGTTTGCACCGGTGTCGTTCAATCTAGCGCACCGTGATAAATTAGTATAAAAAAAATAGTGCGTCTTTTTGAACACCCAATGATTCGAATTTATGAATGAAACGAAAGGAACAATAGAATGAATACAATAACATAGAGATACAGAGAACAACAACATATATCCAGTGAACAATAACTTATATTGAATAAATAAAATAGGTTGAAACTGTAAAACTACAAAACTGAAAACAACTTGCTCGAATGGTGGTAGCTATCTCTGAGAAGAGATGTGGCTACTACGTGCATGTGTTTGAGCAAAATGATTACAATGAGGCTCCAAAGGCCTTTTTAACATTACTCGTGAATGCCAAAACCCTAGACATCCAAAAACCTAACCCTAGGAGATGAAACGCCAAAAGTTATGTGGGCCCCGATGGGTAAGTTGGTACCTCAACTTCCCAGGGTCGTAACTTTTGCATACGACCTTGTTTTAGGCGCGTGATAGCTCATTGGAAAGGTATTTTGGAGAACTAGACATTATGTCGTCAAACTCCGACTCCGTCTACATTTTGACTGTGGCAAGCCAAAAAAACACTGTTTAGGGCCCCAAAACAGCCCTAGAAGTACAAAAAATCGTATTGACATGAAAACTTCCAAAATAATCTAGTTGGATCAGGTGGGCAGCCACCAATCTCCACCTGGAAGCTGTGTAGGGATTTATACAACCTTGGAAGTGTAGAACCCACAATTACAAAGAATTATAGAAGAACATGTTGAACTAAAAATGGTCAGGAGGATCTAGTTGGAATAGGTGGGTGGCCACCAATATCCACCTGGATCAGTCCTCCCCCCTTAGGAAGCAATGGTCTTAATTGCGTTGAGTGCCCCCATCAGGTGAGGAAACTTTTGTTGAATTTTGCCCCTGGTCAACCACTTGCCTTGGTGTAGGAGTTGCCCTGACTTGACAACCCGATAAAGCTGGATCCTCTGTTGGCGAGTGCCCTTGACCTATGTGTCCACTATCTAATTAGTGGATGCTTGTTCCATGCAGTCAGGGTGAGCTCTATTGGTGTCAATTGTTCTTCTATCTCTGAGGTGTCCAATAATGGTGGAAAATATGGTCGAAGGAGGTCCACATTGAACACTAGGTGCAAGCCAAGGAAGGGTAGAGTGTTGAGCTTAAAAGCATTTCTACCCACAGCCTTGGTGATAGTGTGAGGCCCATAGCAAAGTGGTCGGAGCTTCTGATGGGGCCCTGTAAAGTGCTCTTTCTACAAATGTAATGAGACCTTGTCTCCCACTTGAAACTGGTGCGGTACCCCATGTTGATCATGGCACTACTTGTACTTAGCATTGGATTTCTGCAAAATCTCATGGACATGTTGGCAGGTGTGTTGAATCTGCTCAATGAATCTGGTGGCTTTGTCATCCTCAGACTGAACATGGGAAGATTATGCATGTGTGGTCGCAAGAGGTAGTACAACATCAATAGGACCCAAGGGTTGGAATCCCAACCCCACCTGAAATGGGCTATGGTCGGTGGAGCTATGGAGAGCCCTGTTGTAGTTGTGTTGAACATAGAGAATACTCCCATCCCATGTACGTGGATGCTTAGAGTTATACATACGCAGGATGTGCACAATCATCTGATTGACGACCTCTATCTGGCCATTGATTTGAGGGTGGAAAGCAGTGGATTTAGTGAGCTTGGTGTCCAACCGTGACCAGAGACTTGACCAAAATGTGTCGAGAAACTTGTTGTCCCGATTTGAGGTGATGGTTTGTGGTATCCCAAAATGGACCCACACTCGTTTGAAGAAGAGCTTGGTAGTATCTGTCATTGTGATGCTCTTCTTGCAGACTGTGATAATGACCATCTTTGAAAATCGATCAACCACCACAAATACACAATCATTGTCATGCTTGGTGGATGGAAGGCCAGACATTTAATCCATCAAGATGGATTCCCAAGGCCTCTCGGGACTAGGAAGAGGGGTGTATAAGCCTTGCTTCTTGATGGCTGACTTGGAAATGGCACAGGCAGTGCAAGATCTGATATACTTGTTGATGCCTTGTCAAAGTTTTGGCAAATAAAAATGTTTCTGTAGTATGGATACAGTTTTCTCCGCGTCAAAATGTCCTCTCATCCGATTGTAGTGAGCCTCCCAAATAAACTTTGCAAATTTGCTTGTGGGAACACATAGGTGACCCAGATGGCATAAGAATCCATCCTAGATGTGAAAATCGGTGACATTCGCTCCTGTACCCAAGAGCGTATAAGTGGTGGCGAAGTCAGGGTCACACGGATAAAGTTGGGGCCATTCAGATGCCTCATGCCCACAGGAATGGAGCATTGTTGTGAGTGTAGCAACGGGAGGGCAACTAAGGCAGGAAGCGATGTGATTTGTGCTCCATGTATTGTACTTGATGTTGATATGGAACTGTTGTAGGTATGTGGACCACTTTTGATGGCAGTTGTTCTCTAACTTCCCCTGTGTCTGTATGAACTGTAGAGGCTTTTGATCGGTATGGATGATTGTCTCCTTTCCCAGAATGTAATGTTTCCATTGACGACAAGCTTGCACATTGGAATACATTTATTTTTCATAGGTAGGGTATTTTTGGATAGTATCTGAGAGTGTCTCACTATCGTATGCTACTAGATGACCATGTTGAGTGAGAACTGCACCTATAACATAGTCGAAGGCATCCGTCTCAATCTCAAACGGTTGTTGCAGATCAAGTAAGAAGAGTACTGGAGCTGAGCACAAGTGATGCTTCAAATCTTCAAAGGCTTGTTGTTGTGCCTGCTCCCATGCGAACTTTGCATTTTCACCGCCGTTGGTTACTTGGTTGAGGACCCATGCAACATGGGAGAATCCCAACATGAACCTTCGATAGAAGTTGGAAAGTCCCAAGAAGATTTGAAGCTCGATTAGTATGGTCGGGGCTGGCCAATCACAAATGACTTGGATCTTAGCTGGATCCACATGTACCCCATGCTCATAAACAATGTAGCCCAAGTATTGGACCCTGTTCATGCCAAAGGATAATTTTTCCAAGTTGGCATATATCTTGTGCTGTCGCAGAGTGCCTAAAACCTATTGAATATGTTGCATGTGCTCCTCCCAAGTTCTGTTGAAGATGAGGATGTCATCCAGATATACCACCACAAAAGAGTTGGTGAAGGGTCTCAATACATCATCCATCAATCTCATGAAAGTTGTTGGTGCATTTGTTAAGACAAAGGGCATGACCAACCATTTGAAGAGACCTTCTTTAGATTTGAAAGTTCTCTTCCATACATCAGTTGGTCCGATGGGAACCTGGTGGTAGCCAAACTTTAGGTCAATCTTGCTGAAGAACTTTTCCCCCTTGAGTTGGTCAAGAAGGTCATCAATTCGGGGAATTGGGTACCAGTTCCTGACCATGATTTTGTTTAATGCTTTTTAATCAATGCAAAGGCGCCAGGTCCTATGTTCCTTCTGCACCAACACAATCGGGCTTCCGCAAGGGGAGGAGTTGGGTCGGATGTGCCCCTTTTGAAGCAACTCTTGGATCTGGCACTTGATTTCATCATTTTCCATCAGTGAGCGACGATAGACTGATCCATTAGGTAGCGGGGCACCGAGGGTTAGATCAATTAGATGCTTGACTTGGTAGTGCATCGATAACCCAACGGGTGAGGAGAAGATGTCTCTGTACTCTTTCATGATCCCATCCAATTGCTTATGTTGCAAAGAGAGGCTTTGTGTAGAGGTCACGGAGGTGGAAATGACCTTCTTCTTACTGCGAGCACGGATCACAAAGAACACGAACTTCTCGGTCTGTGAAATGACCTTATTGCATTTCTTAGTAGAGATCAAATAAATAGCGGTAGGCGGCGCTACCTTTGGTATCTTGTACAATTGTCTACCCAAAGTAATAATAACACTGTAGGGTCTAGACTCATACATAACATGTCGCTTCCACAAATATGGATGGCCTAAAAGAAGATCAAAAACTTAAAGGGGAGCAATATCACACAATACCTCGTCTTTGAAGGGCTTGATGATGTAGGGAAGACGACATTGTTGGATGACGCAGGGATCTCATCCTTGGTGAAGGCAACCAATGGTGTAGGGCTACGGGTGCAGTGTTATCGGCATGTCAACCGCTCGACGCCCTCTGTTGAAATCATGTTCTTCTAATTGTCGCTATCGACAATGAAATGCAACAAAGTCCCCTTTATCCACATTTGTGAGTGAAAGAGGCGTTCCCCTTCCTCTGGTTCTTGTGGTTCGCTTGGTTGGACTTTGGTTTTAGCGATAGTGGCACTCGATTTGACATCGATGATCTACTTCCCACTTTCTAGATTTGATTCGGAGTTAGAAACTACCTCTGACTAGGAAGTTTTCATCTTGACCACCTGTGATTGCTTGGAGTGACATTCTTCGGTGTTGTGCCAAGGGATTTTACGGTATTCACACAATTTTCCCGTGTCCTTATTCGAATTCTCATTACCCTTCTTGGGTTGTTGCTTGGACTGGTTGTCCCGAGAGTGGCCATCTTTGCTTTGTCCCTTATTTTGTGGGTTGGGGTCGCCTTTGCCCTGCTTCGACTATGAGAAGTTTGCAGATCCAAACTCTCACCTCTTCTTCTTAAATTTATGCTTGATCTTGACAACATATCTATACTCCGCACCTAATGATGCGATGTCCAAAAACTCCATTTTTGTTTGAATGTATCTATGCATATAGTCATGGTATTTGAGCACCAGATGTCATTCAGAGTCTTTGATACCCAATTTGGTGCGCAGGGTATGGAAAATATTGTTGAAATCTGGTACTGTCTAGTCCCTTTCTTGATGCAGCATGGTCCATCTTGTGTACTGGTCCTCATAGCTTCCAACATGGTAGTATTGTTCTTTAATAGAATCCCTGAAGGAATTCCATGTGGGAGCGACCACAAATATTGCAGATTCCTCTATTTCCCTTTGCTCATAGTAAGTATCCCACTAGTCCTTTACCTAGGGGACAACCTTGAGGAGTGAAAAAATAATCTTTTTCTTGTCAGAAAAATTGTGGACCGAAAAATAGCCTTCGAGCAAATTCATCCATTTATCTACAACATCTGCATCTATTAGTCCTTCAAATAATGTAATATCAAAATCTACTTGTACCTTGAAGGGGGTTGCATGGCCACTTGATGAAGATGCATTTCCTGTGGGCAGTTGTTGAAGGATCTGTGCAAACTTGTCCATCATTTCGTTCCTTTGTTGCACAAGGGCTTCCTCGAGCAACATTTTAAAAGGATCTCCTGCTCCCTCATCTTGCTTATCATACCCCATGAGTTGTTGTCGGGTTCAGCGTGGCCAATATTGCAAAGGCTCGACTGGTTTGAGTCCCAACTTCTTGTACCCAGATCTTGTTGGGGACATGGACGAAGAAAAATAAATGAAGAGCAGACCACTCTGATACCACTGATTCAGATTTATGAGCGGAATGAAACAAATAAAAGACTGAATACAATAACACAGAGATACAGAGAACAACAACAGATATACAGTGAACAATAACTTCTATTGAATAAATAAAATAGGCTGAAACTGTAAAACTATAGAACTAGAAACAACTTGCTCGAATGGTGGTAGTTATCTCTAAGAAGAGAAATGGTTGTTACACGCATCCGTCTGAGCATAATGATTACAATGAGGCTCCCGAGACCTTTTTAACATTACTCATGATTTCCAAAACCCTAGAGATCCAAAAACCTAACCCTATGAGATGGAATGCCAAAATTTATGTGAGCCCTATTGGGTAAGTTGGTACCTCAATTTCCCGAGGTCGTAACTTTTGCATACGACCTTCGTTTCAGGCGTGTGATAGCTCGTTGGAAAGGTATTTTTGAGAACTACACATTATGCCATCAAACTTTGACTGTGATTATAGTTTAGTTGTTTCAAGACAAAAAAACATTGTTTAGGGCCCCAAAACGACCCTCGAAGTACAAAACGATGTATTGACATGAAAAGTTCCAAAATAAGCCAGTTGGATCAGGTGGACGACCACCAATATCCACCTAGAAGATGTGTAGGGCTTTAGACAACCCCATAAGTATAGAACCCACAATTACAAATAATTACATAAGAACGTGTTGAACTAGAAATTGTAAGGAGGAGCTAGTTGGAATAGGTGGGTGGCCACCAATATCCACTTGGATCACCCCGACACTAGTGCAAAATGGGCTCATACCTGCACCAGTCCATTACACTTCATTAATCGCACCGCTAGCTCAACAATATATAAAGTTTAACCTAGCGATGCACTAATTTTAACTAATTGCATCAGGGCGTACCAAAAAACTAATGCCTCGACACATCAATGTTCAAATGCATCACCATACTTTATAAAAAAATACACTTATCGAATAAATCACATCGGTGTCGTTTAACATTATGCACCAATACAATTCACTTAACTAACTGCACCACTAACATAACGATTTACTAAATTTAATGTAGAAGTGCAATCATTGTTATCCAACTCACCGACACTATATACATGAATGCAGATGGACATATATTTCCCAAATTTTCATTGTGGGGCATCTCATTGGACACCTTGCTCCCAGTGCACTCACATTTGCAACACACCAAGGAACAATAGGATGGTGCTCCACTATCACAGTGGTACTAGTGCGTTAATAGTAAGACCTTGCACTAGATCGTAGTGTTGTTTCGGTGGACACCCTGTAACCGATGTTGTCGACAACAAAATGCATCATTAAACAAAATATTAGTGCTCCAATAGCATGGTAGCATTGATGAATTTATATTAACACATCACACTGTGTAAGTTCATATTCAACAATTTCATCAGTCGATGCAAATGTATCAAAACTACGCCCTGGTAATGTAAAGAGAATGACACCAGGCCAAGTTTTCACAAATTTGCAGTGCAATGCATCTTATGGTAAGCACTGCTAAGATGCTAATAAGTGCACTAATTGAGATAAACGCATTGATGTGTTCTATTAATTGAACACACTGCCAGGTGATGCAGGGATTTTTTGAGGGTAATAAATTTTGACTCGGTTATTCATTTGGGATGAAATTTTACGGGGAATTGTGTTTGGAAGAGTTCAATGTCGTGTCGATCTGATCTATTAAATCAAACATTGTTTTGACACTTTTCTGGGGCCAAATTCCTTCATATAAGGCCTCAAATTGGGGTTTTAGTATTTTTACAATTTTTTTTATTTTTCAATTATCAGTTATCTCTTAGTTTATGAACTTAATCAAAAAAATGAGTTGGCAAATAGTGTCGCTCTAGTTAGCTCTTAGTCAGTGGTCAGTTTTAGAGTCATGTGAGAATTTTCTAAATCTAGTTGTTTTTCTAAAATTAGTTGTTATTGAAAATCTTAGATAGTAGTTATAAGGGGTTGAACTTCCATTGTAATAGTTAGGATGGAGAAGGAATAAAAGGGAGTTACAAGGTAACCTGGATCAAACACTAGGAAGAGGATTTCAGTGGGGTAGAGGTTACAGTGGTGGCAGAGGAGGACCTTATGTGTGTTTCAGGTGTGGTGTAGAGGATCGACGAGCATTTGAATGCCCAAGTTATAACATGCAAGAGACGAAGCAAGGACAACAACCTAGTTTGAACTTGGTCCAAGTTGAGAATGAAGAAGAAGGAGTTGAATATAAAGTCCCACCTGATATGGGGGAGAGTCTCATGATACAGAGGTCAATGGTGATTCCCGAAAAAGAGCAAAGGCGGGGTAGCCGAAATGAAGATTCTTGGCTTTGAACAAATATTTTTCGAACTAGATGCAATTCTGGGGGAAAGGTATGTCAAGTTATTATTGATAATGGAAATTGTCATAATATGGTTTCCAAATAGATGGTAGATAAGTTGAAATTACGCTATGAAACACATCCCCATCCATTCTGAATTGCATGGTTCAAAAAGGGGAATGAAGTCACCATTAATAAAAGATGTTTGATCAAGTTTTCCATTGGCAAGACTTATAAAGATGAAGTATGGTGTGATGTCATTCTGATGGATGCATGTCATCTGTTATTGGAGAGGCCTTGGCAATATGAGATACAAGTCATGCATGATGGAGGAAAGAATACATATACCTTTTGGAAGGATGGATCGAAAGTCGTCTTATTGCCCCTTAAGGATGAGGGAAAAACTGAGAATATGTTGTCAGAAAGAGAGTTTGTTAAGGAACCAAAGGGAAAGATATTATACTATGCATTAATAGTGCAAAAAAGAGTCATAGAAGACATACCAATTCCTACTAAAGTGGCCAAGTTACTAGAATAATATAATGAAGTTATCCCTAATGAACTGCCTGATGGTCTTCCACCAAAGAGGGATATTCAACATCACATTGATTTGATCCCAAGATCATCTTTACCTAATAAGGAAACCTATGGGATGAGTCCTAAACAACATGTAGAGCTCCACTGACAAATGACAGAACTTATAAATAAACGTTTGGTAAGAGAAAGCAGGAGTCCATGTGTTGTACCGACATTGTTGACCCCCAAAAAGGATAATACATGGAGGATGTGCACAGATATCAGAGTAGTCAATAAAATTACCATCAAATATAGGTTTCCTATACCATGGTTGGACGACATGATCAATGCGGTAGTTGGAGCTAAATATGTTAGTAAGATTGATTTGCGAAGTGGATACCACCAGATCTGGATTTGCGAAGGGGATGAATGGAAAACTGCCTTCAAGACCAACGATGGACTATATGAATGGATGATGATGCCATTCGAGTTGTCCAATGCTCGTAACACTTTCATGCGGCTAATGAATATTGTGCTTCGACCTTATATTGGTAAGTTTGATGTCGTTTATTTTGATGACATTCTAATTTTCAGTAACAGCAAAAAAGATCACTTGCAACATTTAAAAATTATATTGAATGCATTGAGAAAACATCAACTTTATGCAAACCTGAAGAAATGTAGTTTCATGCAAGAAAATTTGGTGTTTCTGGGTTTTTTCATCTCGATAGAGGTATTCAAGATGGATTTAGAGAAGGTCAGAGCAATTTTGGAGTGGCCTAGTCCCAGAAGCATCACAGAGGTAAGAAGTTTTCATGGGCTAGCCATCTTTTACAAAACATTTATTTCAAATTTTAGGAGTATTGTAGTACCCATAACATATTGCACCAAAGGCAAGACATTCATGTGGACTAATGAAGCTGAGGAAAGTTTTAAGTTTCCAATGAAGAAGGTAACTGAGGCACCCATATTAGCCTTACCGGATTTTGATAAAGTGTTTGAGATAGACTGTGATGCTTCACATGTAGGCATTGGAGCTATACTTAGCCAAGCAGGTAGACCAATTGCATTCTTTAGTGAAAAATTGAACAAGGTAAGAAATAACTACTCCACATATGATGTAGAATTTTACGCAATCATGCAAGCATTGCGACATTGGAGACATTATCTAATGCCAAAATTGTTTGTGTTAGTTACTGATCACATTGCATTAAAATATGTAAACACCCAAAAGAAATTGAACAATAGACATGCAAATTGGGTCTCTTTCTTACAAGGATACACCTTTGTTTTGAAGAAAAAATCAGGATGGAAGAATCAAGTTGCAGATGCATTGAGTCAGTGTATTTTTCTTTTGAAAACCATGGAAAATCAAGTAATTAGGTTTGTTTCATTAAAGGATCTCTATGCATTTGATAATGGTTTTCGAGATATTGTGGAGCAGTTGAAGAATCTAGTCGTTGGGAACATGGATCCTAATCAAGGTGAATATTTTATGCAAGATGGCTACCTCTTCAAAGGAAAACAATTATGCATTCCAATTGGTTCAATGAGGGAAAATATTATCAAAGACCTTCACAATAATGGTTTGGCTTGACATTTTGGAAAGGATAAGATGCTAGCCTTAATCGAAGATAAGTATTACTGGTCGAAGATGAAAAAAGATATAACCAGGTATGTGGCACAGTGTAGGATTTGTCAAATGTCCAAAGGACACTCATAGAACACATGGTTGTGTATGCCATTACCAACTCCCACAGGCCCATGTACAGATCTAAGCATGAATTTTGTGTTTGGGCTCCCATGATCCACAAACTTTGTCAACATGTCTTATCTCTAAATATTAAGTATTGCCTTGGCCTCGACTTGCTCCTCCATGAGATCCTCACCGATGTACTTACTAAGAATTTCATCATGTTTCTTCTTCTCCACAACCATGTGCTTGATCTCTTTCTCATCCAGAAGAGGAACATGGTGAACAAACTCTCACTCTCTTTGATGTTGGTTTCCCTTATCCCACTCTCCCATTTATTTCGCTACATCATCATCTTCCTTGAATAAGATTGACTTAATGGAAACAACATCCTCACTCTTGATCGTCAACCTGACCTGCCTCTAGATAGACTTGATCCTCTGCCACTCCCTAAATGCTCTAGTCCGCATCTCCTCCTCCACGGGTTGCTCGACTTTCTCCAGAATATCGTTGTCGTTGTCGTTGTCGCCATAATAACTAGTGTCAATTCACCTGTAGATCACATACATATACCTCCTCTTCTTCGCTTCTCAAGGCTTATCAAATAGCTCTTTGATGTTAGGGAGGAATTTCCCAGCCGCACTTGTACAATTGTTTACTGGAAGATTGTAACATGCCATCTTCCAACAATCAACTGTACAAGTGCAACTGAGAAATTCCTCCTCAACATCAAAGAGCTATTCGATAAGCCCCCTAAGGTGAAGAAGAGGAGCTTTAGGTATGCGATCTACAAGCGAATTGATGCCAATTATTATGGTGACAATGATGACGAGAACGGTATCATTGAGAAAGTCAAGCAACCCACATAGGAGGAAATGTAGGCCAAAGCACTGAGGGAGTGGCAAAGAATTGAGTCTATCTAGAGGGAGGCCAGGTTGACAATCAAGAGCGATGAGGTCATTGTCATTAAGCCAGTCCTGTTCGTGGAACTGAGGATGTGGTGGAAGAAATGGGAGAGCACGACAAGGGAAACCAACAATAGAGGGAACAGAATTTTGTTGTCCATGTGCCCCTTTTGGATGAGAAAGCGATTGAGCGCATGGTTGTAGAGAAGAAGAAACATGATGAACTTCTTAGTAAGTACATGGGTGAGGATCTCATGGAGGAACAAGTCGAGGCCAAGGCAGTGCTTAATATTTAGCGATAAGACATGCTGACAAAGCTTATGGATCATCGATTGTTTTTCTAAATGTGCTTCTTAACTTATATTAAACATACAATGAGGAGCTTAGGTCAAACTTGAGGATGACACAGTTTTATAATTAAGACATCCATTGGGGTCCTTTTTTTTTGAACAGGGAAAATGGGCACTGGGAAGCTCCATCTGTCAAGCTTAGTAGTCCTAATTATGCCAAAGTAGGGGCCATAATGATGGACTTAGAAGGGAATGGAGTTGATGTGCCCAATACCATAGGCAAGGGCCCTAATTACAACTATTTTAGGGCTACAAAATTCCTCCCCATCCTTAAAGAACTATTCGATAACCCCCCTTGAGTCGAAGAAGAGGAGGTGCAAGTATGCGATCTACAAGTGAATTGACGCGAGTTCATATTATGGCTACATGGATGAAAAGGATAATATTTTGGAGAAAGTCAAGTGACCCACGAAGGAGGATATGTTAGGCAACGCACTAAGGAAGTGGCAAAGGGTCGAGTCCATGCACTAAATTATGAGTGGCACCGAAGAGTGACCTGTGTTTTTTCCTCTGCAAAGAAAAACCTCTGCAAAACTTTAATTGTGGAGGTTTGCATACGTACTATGTGAATTAAATTGTTTCTCGATACATTTTTACATAACAACCGCTTTGGTGCTATTTCAATCACACTAGTGTGCTATAAACAATATAACACACATGTATATTGTGTTTTTTCAAATCTTGTTGATGTTGATGTTGCTTGATTTATATAATGTATAATAAGTACGTTAATGATTTGTCTATTTTTAAATTAAATTTAAGATGTATCACTCATTAGAATTTAGAGTTGTCATATATTGTTTAACTTTAGTTTTATGAAATCATTTACTTTGGATTGTAATTGCGAAAACTTAAACTATTAATGCCATATAATGTTAGATTCCTCTTCAAGGTGAATATTTTAATTTCCAACAAGATATAATATGTTGATTAAACATGTTTACAAAGAAAAATTACTTTTATGAAATTCTATTTTCTTATTTATTTTATTGATAACATTATAATAATTGTTCATAATTACATTTATAATTGTTATATTTATGAGTAGTGATGGTACAAATATATTCCATATTTGGATTTTTTTTTCAATTATTATATCGAGATGACTTATGCCAAGTTTCATATTAGACTATAAAATGCACCTCACTTTATATTAATAATAAAAAAATAATAATAAAGGTGTTGATAGAATCAATATATTTTCTTTTAGTTTGTAGGCAAAATTGTCAATTTTTTAAAAATGATTGTGTTAAAATTTTATCGCAAAAACAAAGACATGCATTTTAAAATTATGATACATGTTACATGAAAAATATTAAAATAATAGGAAACAATGACATTTTTATAATTTTTTTTTATATATATTTGGAATTAATAAAAGCATATCTATAAATGCACGCAATTCCTCAAATAATAACATTTATATAAAAATATATAGTTTGAATCCATAGAAATAGATCTATGGATACATGCAATTTCATCAAAGATGATTTTGTGTAAACTATTTTAAAATATTGTAAAATGAAATACAATGATAAAAGATTTCGAAATAATGAATTTAATTAATTGGTTTATGCAGTCCCAACCACCACCATATTTTTTAAAACAAAATAAAATTTGACATAAAGTCATTATATAATGTGGACATATGATATTTTCCCTCCCAAAAATTTTAATTTTACATAATGTGCATGCATCCTATGACATTGATGTTTTATGTAAATTATGCAATTACTAATGTTCATTCTCATATTTTTTGTAATCATGTAATGAAATCATTTTATTAACACATATGTCTTATCAAATAACTAATATACGACTATCATCTGTCCTTCACAATTAATCCCAAGAGATTCGTAAATAAGTGATGCTTTTCATATTCCCTTTGTGATTTTATTTGATATTATAGGGCACTTTGCATCATGAATAATCCACAAAGCATCAAATTTAAGGGCAAATACATTATTTTTCACATGTGGGCCATATTAGACCCTAATAGAATCCCTAGTGGGCAAAGCTTATAATGTCTAAGATTCATTATCAATATATAAAAATAGAAAAAATATTAAGCAAACTCAATTAATAAAATAAACAAAAGTCCATGTGTAGAAGTTAAAGGGAGCTTAGTCCCCACCATTGATGTAATGATTGTAACATGCAACTAACCATATTATAAAACTAATGTCGAATTAAGAAATACATTTACATTAGTTCCATTGAAAATCCAAAAACACAATTACTCAATCATCTTTTTCTTACGTCCGAAGGGAACGTCTAAAAGTAAACCTAATGCAAGGCGTTTTTGACGAGCCGTTGGCAGTCTACGAAAGTTATAGTTTACTAACAACTCATGACCAGGAGGCAAACTACGTATTGATTTCACAACAACAAATCTGGATGCCTTACTTTTCATAAAGAACTCTTTGTCACTGGAGTGTTCCTCAAAGGAACAATTTGCACTAAATAATGAGGCCCTGCCACTATTTATGAACCCTACGATGAGTTTGTAGACGACCATCGATTTATAACAGGTTTTTCTAGTTAAAGTTTCTAGAAGCATAACCATTCATGCACATACTATACATGGAAATGCTATGTTTGTATTTGAAAATATTCAAGTAGTCAGACAGACTATAAAGAGGACCACAAAATGGCATAAGTGCCATTGATTGTTTGGGAGGAACAAATACACGTGAAAGGATAAACAACCCAAGAATTGCAACAACTATTGTAGACTTGGCAATCATATAACTATAACCACAAAAAGAGAATTTGGTTCCAACAATGGGCACATGCATGGATGTCGGCCAAGCACCATACAAAACTCGGTTGTAATTGGTTTAGTATTTACTTTGTATATGGATAGGAAGAGGGAAGTCATCGCTACCTTCCAACAATTGAACATAATTTGGTGTGTACTTGGGCATTTTTGCTCTTAGCTGATAGAAATTTTTTGATCTCGTAGTAGTGATGTTTTGGGTAGTATTGATATCATACTTCGGCTCACTATAATAACTCTTAATTGACTCAACAGAAGGAGACAGGTTGACCAATTTAGGAGGAAACATAGTTGATCGAGTTTTCAACTTTTCAAAAAAGGAGCACATGGAAGTGTTCCTACGTGTATTTTTTATATCACCAATTGGATTATTGACCGCAATGGGAGGTATTAGACCATCAACTTTGGGTTGTAGATTATTAATATAATGAGACAATGTGACACGTTGAAGGTTCTTCTTCAACCCTTTACAATTCGAACAACCACATACCACTAGTGTGTCATAAAAGAGATCCAATTCACAGTGTAATACCATTGACCCATGTTGCAGGCTACTGGAAGATGACATGTTACAATTGGTAGGGTAAAGTAGTTGTCCATTTTCATCAAACATTTTCCTGTGGTAGCTTTATCCTGACAAGAACTTGCAATATTTTTGCATTAGTGAGATATTTTGCTCATTCGAACTCTATCCAAATTTATGATCCTACAAAATTCAATGAACAATTATTCAAATGCACGTGCATAAATGACATAAATTCAATCAAATAAATGAATTATAAATAAAATCTAGACTTACTTCAAACGGTGTGGGAGAAGTTGACAAACTTGCAATGATATGGAATGAGTTGGAATTTGAAGTATTGGCCATTTGATATTATAACCTTATTTTCCCTGCATTTGAGCCAAAACCATCGTCAATACGTGCATGAATCCAATATTAAAATTTATCGATGCATTTATGTATTGTGTAACGCACCGAAGCATATCTCTCTCTCTCTCTCTCTCTCTCTCTCTNTATATATATATATATATATATATATATATATATATATATATATAACGCACCGTGTGACAAACTATGCAACGCATCGAATCATCACATCTGTTAAAACCTCCACAAACCAAAACATCCGTAAATTTTAACAGCGAAGGTTTGCATTTCTATTTTGTCGATAAAATTGGTATCAGTGCATTTTTTACTATATACGCACTGGGGTGCACTATTCGATGAGGTGCACCGATTTGACAACAAACTTATTTTTTTAAAAATATAGTTTAATAGGTGTTTTTACATATTAATTGAAAAAACACAATGAAAAAAGAGAGGAAATTTCATTTTTCAAAATGTATTTATTCATAAATGAAAACACTATTTATTAGTTCATTTTTTGGGTAGAATTTAGAGGGATGATTTGTGGAAGAGAGATTTACCATGAAAGACTTTGGAGTAGCTGGATTTTTTTGAAGAGCCAAAAATGGAAGGAATCCATAGGGCACATACAAATCTGCAGATAAGAAATTTCAGGTATGTGATTTCATTCTACCAATCATTTCAATCTTTCTCTATTTGATTCAAACTATTTTTAATGCATGTTAAAAACATATAAGGGCTTCATAGTTACCTTCGATATTAGAAGTCGTAGCTTTCTTGTTGTTTTTTCTTGTTCCCCTCTTTTTTTAGCTATACATTTTTATAGGGTTTATTTTTATAAGCAATATATTTTTTTAGGGTTTATTTTTTTAAGCAATAGAGTTTTATAGGGTTTATTTAGTTGCATATTGTTGGTTTTGTTTCCCTCTTATCTATCTACTCTTATTGGTCTTGAGGGATTTTGATTTTGATTCTCATTGACCATTACATATTGACCCCGGTTCATAACTAAGAAGCTTCCCAACAAAATCCCTTAAAGACTATTAGCCCCTCTGGCAACCCAGAAGGAAACGTAGTACACGGAGTGCACTGCGTAGTCTCACCCAAGATAGCTCTATGGGTGGTTGCAATACTCAGGTTCTTGCAACCTAGGATTGAGCGATATCTGTGCTTGTGCGTCGTACCCTTTATCCACACCATTTAACCGCTAGTTGTAATATTCATTCTATGCATGCATGTAAAATAACATATCTACTCAATTACTTCATTCATTCAACATTTATCAACTGATCATAACCAAAGACACATTCATTCAGTCGCATAACACAGTGTTACTGTGGTTCACCCCCTCCTGGGCTACATCCACAAAGATTTGGCTCTCTGACTTTTATTATAGTTTAGAAAGGTATCACGCCACGCGTGGTTACAGTCTTAGTCCCTCCTCTTTTCCACAGGCTCCTCGATCCCTACGAGGTTGACTAGATCAAACCAGGATCCTTATCTTGTGATCTAATCCTCGGGATCAAGTCGCTCATGCCTTCTCTAGCTCCCCAGCCTAATGACTTATACAGTCCTTACAATTCCCTTTCTCTCTGTGTCTCGTTTGTCTCTCCCCCCATCTAGATATCTAGATCTATGTATATATCANCCCCCCCCTCTCTCTCTCTCTCCTAAGTACCACTTATTTATATCTTTGGACCACCAACCATTACAATGTATTACAAAAACCCTAACCCTAGCATTGTTAGGTCTTCCATGCATGCACGCATGCTTCTTTTCCTTCCAGTTGTCTCTTTCCTCTTTCATGCTTCTCTTCCAAAAATAACCATTCTTCCTGATTCAACGTACATCCAACAACCCCCAACATTGATATGTGGCTCGTCCCGAGTGACCTAAACCTAGTGTGCTTGATCGATCTCTCTTGTGATCTCTTGGAACTTCTCCGTGAGTTTCGTTGCTTGCGTTTGGGAATGCGTGGTCTTCTCCTTGAGTACATCTAATACCTGCACTGCAATCTCATTGCTGACCATCCCTGCGCACTCTGCCTGAGTTTGTGCCATGTTCTTCTTTGCTTCTTCCGCCTGTGCAATGACCTCTGCTTTGAGCTCCTAGAGCGGTTCCATTTGGGCATGGCGCTCCTTTTTCTGTGTCTGCGCAACTATGAGTTCTACCTGTAGTTTCTTCATATCCTGATCTCCTTTGACACGCTCCATGATCGACATTGTCTTCTGCCTCTGCTTGAGGTCCTATATAACTACGCTTATCCTTTCTTCTTCCTGGTCCCATTACTAGACCTGTTGATCCTCTTCCAACTTTGCCCAAAGTTGTGCTGCCTTCTCGAACAAGTCGGTCGCTGTGTGAACTTATCGCTCTATCTCCTTTATCTGTGTTGCTGCCTCTTGCTTCCTAAGCTCCTTCACCTATGGTAGAGTGGTAGGTATGAGCTACTCCCAGAGGTGATCGATCTTCGGTATGTATTGATCGATTGTCTGCACAATCTGATCAATCTTCTGTGTCACCGTGAGTTCGGTCGTCTATGTGCTCTTTGGGATTTTCTCATAGGCTGCAACCAATTCTCGCTCCAGCCTATCCGTGCGATATTTTTCATCTTTGGTCTCGAGCTTAGCCTGCTCGAATACCAATTCCAACTCGTCTTGATTGTCCCTTAGCTACTGTAATTCTGTTGCATCTGTGTGTGTGCGTGACTGTACCTCTTGTGCGACGCTGACTTGTAGCTTATACAAGGCCTTGGTTGGTATCTGCATCAATACCAACTGTATTTGGGCCAAGTCCTTTAGGGGTGTTTGCCCCATGATTTTGTCCATGCGCAACATGTTGGGAATGAAGTGAAATGTTGAGCTCGGTTGTGTTGTCATCTGGATCCTGTCCTTCTCACTTGATCCAACCGCGCCTCCTATTTGTGATGTTGATGGGACTATTCCTACGCTGTTGTCGACCGCCTGTGCTTCTCTAAGCTTCTGGAGGAGCCGTTGCATGTATGACAACTCTTCCTCAATTTTGTCCCTTTGGCGCTAAGCATTGTTGAAATCCCCGACTGTGTGATCCTAGACCATTTGGGCCACCATGTCTGCATCATCCTCGATGATCGTGTATTTTGGGGGCGTTCTGTGTGCCTTCGCCTTCTTGCGTGCACCCCCCATTTGGATGACTGGCCTCTTAGTCTGGACTTACTGCTATTGAGTGCTACTTGATGTGGTTCCCTGTGTTGTCTCAGTCTCTTTCTCTTGTACCCATGGTGCCTGTGTGTTGTTCATCTTCCCCGCCTGGGTTCCTTTCTTGGACGCCCCCCCTTTTTTTTGTTGCACCTTATTCTGACCTATTGTTGGCTTCTTGGGCATTGTTTTCTTTTCAGCAGGTGTATGTCCATGTCCTACCTGCTCCTCCTCCATTTTTGCGGGCATTTTCCATTTGAGTACTGGAATCCTCTAGTTATCATCCTAATCCTTAATGGCCATCTCTATGTCTGCCTCCTTGATGCAGTAGCGGAGTTGTAGCCATTGATTGTCAGGATCTTTTCGTGCTTGGATCCACATTACATTTCTAGTGGCTTTGAAGTTGGCTATGCCTTGATACTATGTGACCACTTTCGGCATCACTCTCCAAGTGTTGGCGATGCTCTCCTGTAGATTGTTGTGATATCATTCAAATATGGCTACATTCGTCTTTCTATTCTTGGGGTCCGAAGCGGACCCCAACGATAAGTATCGCGCTACGTGGCAAGGATTGGGTCTAGTGGAAAAGAATGAATACCTCATCTCCTTTCATCTAAGCAAGGTTATCAAGATGAGTAGCCATGAATAGTGAAATTTTGTCCCCAGATCCTATGCATCCTTGAAGTCGTCCAGGAATAGATTCAACAAATATGGGGCCCAACTGAGTGTGGTGTCCTCCGCACACTATGCTGCAACTGCAACAACCTTAGCCAATCCTTCCTCCTTGCAGCATTTCCTGAGTTATTTGCATGCCATAAGTTTTGTGGCCATTCTTGTCGCTAGGTCACTAATGCGCTTGATTATGATTCTGTGCGATACCCTTTCAGTACCATATTTCTTCTTCATTTCCTTAGTCAGTGCCTTCTCCTTTGTCTTGTCCTCAAGGAACTACGCAGGGTCCTCCCCTCATGATGGCAGCCCTATGATGTATGCAATAAGCTCAACATATATTGAGACGAGTTGTTCCAACCACAAATATCCTCCATGGGTGACTGCCATCAACTTCTTGATGTAGTTGTTTGCATACTGGCCCCTCCCAAAGTGCGGGATGTCCAACAGGCCTAGAATCCCATTTTTGGCCAGTCTGGCTACCACTAGACTAGTTGATTAATTGGTTCGCCAAAGGGTCCCATACCCACAGCCTGTAGGTAAACTTTCTTAGCGAACTCTAGGTACTTATCTGTGTCTGTTACGTCATGGTCTGAGTACCTCAATTTCTCAATGTGGACTAACATATTGTTTGCTATACGTACACCTTCTGGAATGCGCGACAAGATAATGGATGTGGTGGCCTGCTTGCGTGGTGACCTTAGTACCGTCTGCTTTCCCTTCCATTGTGGTGGCTGACTCGAGGTTCCAACCTCCATTGTTCACTCTTCTGCATACTCATCTGGTCGACCGGTGACATCTTCCACCGTGCCCTCTTATGGCTATTCCGGTGTGGTTGTGTGTGACCCTTCTGGCGCGGTTGTTTCTACTTAGTTCAGGACCATCCCATTAACTCTTAGGCGTTCTTCAGGGTTTCCAAAGTACGAATGATTGCCTGTGTCCTCAACATGTTGTCCCCATCCCCCTTCTGGTACATCCATGTCCATGCCCGTTGGTGTTGTATGTTGGGTTGCTTCATCAATAGGTGTGGAGTTTCCTGGTGTCATATCGGGTGACGATATTTCATCCACATTGACAACTTCTGGAGGTTGAAGTGGCTGGTGTTCGCTTCCCTGTGCTTGCGGTGAGGATCTCGCATTTCTTCAGGGTCGTCGGTCAGTCTGGTTTGGTTCTCCCTATTTGGGTGGTGCCATGGTGTTAAGGTTGTTGTTTTCCGAATCTAGTGGCCTCTGTAAACTCTGCAATTTTTTCTCTCGACTTTGTATACTCTATTGCTCTCTACTTTTCTTAATTCCTCAATAACCTTCCCAATCCCATGTATTCGCTTATATAGGAATCGTGTGAAGCTTGTTGGGTACATTACCCCTTTTTCGTTTTAATTGAACCGATGCTTCCCGCATACTTTCTATTAAATTCCCTTGTTGTCTCCAGTTGGCGCGATGAATGCAACGTCTCGTCAGTCATTTTTAGCCTTTAATTTTGATAGTTGTCATCCATTGGTGGTTATTTGCAGTATCCTGCTTTCCCGTTGTTTCCCACTTTGAAGTGATCGTTGGCCTTTTTCTCCGTCGTGGTGGCATTTTTGAGTGTGCGTGCTCATTCTCTTCTTGACACCCTGTGCCTTTGTTAAATGTTTGTATTTTAGAAATAGTATGTTCG